>PVIC010005726.1:0-30607 GCA_004025085.1 Thryonomys swinderianus
AAAAAAGGTTTCCAAAAATACTTTCACAACACAGTGAAAAAGTAGCAAAAATTGTCCAAATCAAGTTTTTGAGAACTCTAAAAATTTAACCCATTTTTTCACAATGTGGGGATCACTAGTTAAAAAAAAAAAATGGTTGTGGGTGGGTAGGGATGTGGCTAAAAATGAGAATTAACTTGTGTCATATACTGGTACAAATTCCCCAATGTTGTGCGTGATTGTGAGCTGTATATAAAATGTACCAATAATGAATTCAATTTTAAAAAATGGTTGCAAAGAAAAACATGACCCAGTCCAGACTGCGCTGCTACACTCTGCTCCGAGGCAGCCTGGCAGCTATCCTGGCCCAATAAAGGCTTGCACTGGTAAAAAAACAAAAACAAAAACATGGAAATGGTTGCATAGCTACAGAAAATCTGTAGTACATTACTTGCCTTATTCTCATTTATTCACACCCCACCCTCATGCCACTGTAGTCTTAAAAACCAACAGCCCGGAAGCCACTGCAGAGAGCAGAGCAGCACCAGACCCCTTCAAAGCCGCGTCCTAGAGGACTGCTGTCTGCCACAGCCAGCAGGTCACACCTGAAGACTTTCCTCAGCCATCCGGACTCCAAGCAGGCTCAGTATAGGAAACATTTTCCTCAAGCCAACCACAGCAGTACATGCCTGTCATTCCAGCTGCTCAAAAGGCTGAGGCAGGAGATCACATGTTCAAGGGCACCCTAGGCAACTAAGCAAGATCTTATCTCAAAACACTGTGAAGAAACGGGATGTAGTACAATGGTATAGTGCTTGACTATCATGTACAAAGCCAAAAAGAAAACAGTTTTCAACGAGCCATTGTGACATATACAAAGAAACAAGGAAGTACGGGCAATTCACAGAAAAAAAGCAATCAAAAGAAACTTCTCATGGAAGCTTCAATGTTAGATTTATGAGACAGAAATTTAATCCAGTTTAAGCATGTTTGAAGAACTAACAGAAACTATACTAAAGGATTAAAAATCACCAATAATCCACTAAAAAACAATCAGCAATATGGACTGGACACCTCAGTACTGTTAATATGGGAATACTCCATGCTATAGCAAAATACCTGAGTCTGGTGACTTACTAAGAGATTTGCTGGCTCTTGATTCTGGCTGGAGGTCCACACGAGCAGAGCCAGTGTCCTGGCCTGGCCTCCAGCTGTGTCACAACATGGCAGAGATGCACCAGGGAAGTGCCGCAGGTTCAGACGGGACATGTGAACAAAGAGGCACAAAGAACTCAGGATTCCAGTGTCTCTTGTAACAGCTGCTCTGACAGTCCTTCCTGTGAGAGTGAGAAGCACTCCAAGGAGGAAAGCATTAGCTCCCCTTAAAGACCAGCACCTCTACTGGGCCTCCCCTCTGACAGATCCCAGCCCCTCTCAGTGTCACCGTACTGGGACCAAGCTCAGGCATATGAACCCTGGGGGACGAGACACATCCACAGTGCGGCACTCTACACGCTGATGTTCAGATTCAATGCAATCCTTATCAAGATTTCCGTTTTTAGGGCCGGGGATTTAACTCATGTGGTACCGCGCCTGCGTTGGAAGCACAAGGACCCAAGTTCAATCGCCAGTACCGCAAAAACAAAAAAAAAACAAAAAAAACCTCAGTTTTTACAGCAATTGGCAAGTTATGTACTATCTTCCTACAAAGAATGTACATATTATGTACTGTACAGATGTACTAATAAACTAAAATTTAAAAAAAGAAGATTAAAAACAAAGAATGCATGGGTCCAGGAACACTCACAATACCCTTAAGAAAGCCAATGTTAGAGACTTACCATAAAGCTCTAATAATTAAGACACAAAGATACATACATAGGTCAAAAAATAGAATCAAAAGTCCAGATACAAACTCATTTTAAAACCAACTGAATTTTTTAAAAAATGCTAAAACCATTCAGTGGGGAAATCATAATTTGGTACTAGCACAATAGGACAGTCACACAAAGAGCTGTTAAGTTAAATTGCTCCCTCATACTTTTTTTTTTTTTTTTTTTTTTTTTTTTGAGACAAGGTCTCTCTTTGTAGTTCAGGCTGGCCCTGACCTCACTATGGTGCCCAGGCAAGCCGCCGCGAACTCAGCAATCCTCCTGTCTCTGCCTCCCGAGTGCTGGGATGACAGGCGTGAGCCACCATGTCTGGCATTGGGGTATGCGGTGTTGGTTGTTGGTGGGCGTGAGTCCACGCCCAGCATTGTATGTGGTTACCAGGGATCAAACTCAGGACCTTGCGCTTGCAAGGCAGGCGCTGGAACCACTGAGCTAACCCTCCGGCCCGCTCCCTCATACTATATACAAAAATTAATACAAAACTGCTGAACTTGGTTCCTCTGGGCAGTACATTAAGATTTGGGGGCCGGAGGGTTAGCTCAGTGGTTTCGGCGCCTGCCTCGCAAGCGCAAGGTCCTGAGTTCGATCCCCCGGTAGCCACATAGAACGCTGGGCATGGAGACTCACGCCCACCAACAATCAATACCACATACCACAGTGCCGGGCATGGTGGGTCATGCCTGTAATCCCAGCACTCGGGAGGCAGAGACAGGAGGATTGCTGAATTCGAAGCTTGCTTAGGCTACATAGTGAGCTCAGAGTCAGCCTGAACTATAAAGCGAAACCCTGTCTCAAAAAAAAAAAGAAAGATTTGGTCTCAAAAAAAAATCAAAATGTTCAATCCCTGGTACTGAAAAAAAAAATCAAACTGTATTAAAGAGCTAAATTTAAGAGCAGAAATTATAAAACTTTTAAAATAAAACATATTTAAATCACTGTGGCCTTGAATTAAGCGGTGTTTTCTTTGCTGTTCTTTATTTTCTTGTGAAACAAAGGAAGGAACTGGGCTTCATGCAAGCATTCTACACTGAGCTACATCCTCACTCAACAATGTTGTCTTACATTCAACACTTCAAGCATAGGCATGCATGAAAAAAGAACTGGACTTAAACAAAAGTAAAACCTTTTGTGCACCACAGGCTACTACCAGGAACGTGAAAAGACTACTCACAGTTGGAGGGGAAATATTTGCAAACCACATGCCTGATAAGGGACTAGTAGACAGAGTATATAAAGAACTTGTACAAATCAAGAATAAGAAGTTAAGGGCCGGAGGGTTAGCTCAGTGGTTCCGGCGCCTGCCTCGCAAGTGCAAGGACCTGAGTTCGATCCCCGGTAACCACATATAATGCTGGGCGTGGAGACACGCCCACCAACAATCAACACCGCATACCACAATGCCGGACGTGGTGGCTCATGCCTGTAATCCCAGCACTCGGGAGGCAGACACAGGAGGATTGCTGAGTTCGCGGCAGCTTGCCTGGGCACCATAGTGAGCTCAGGGCCAGCCTGAACTACAACGCGAGACCCTGTCTCCAAAAAAAAAAAAAAGAAGAAGAAGTTAAATAATCCAATTATAAAATGGATAAAGATTTTTGTATAGCAATTTATACAAAAAGATATAAAAATGGCCAACAAGTACATGAAAAGATGCTCAATGTCATTAGGAAAATGCCAATCAATACCACAATGCCTACTAGGATCTTTATAATAAAAAAAATTGGAAAATAAAACATGCTGGAGAGGGACGGTGGATGTAGCTCAGTGGCAGAGCACTTACCTTGCATGAGTGAGGCCCTGAGTTCAAACTCCAGCACCCCCAAAAAACAAAAAAAGACTAGAGAAAGAAGTATTGAAGAGGATGTGGAAAAATAAAACTCTCATACAATGCTGGTAGGAATGTAAAATGATGTAGTATCTTCAGAAAAAACATTGGCAATTAATCAAAAAGTTACTATATGACCCATCCTAAGAGAAGTGAAAACACATTCTCCTGCAAAAATTTGTGTGTGACTGTTCATAGTTCATTGTTCATAAGTAAATGAATCAGAAACAACCCAGATGTCCACCTACTGATGAAAAGATAAACAAAATGTTATATATCCATACAACTGAATATTATTCAACCACTAAAAGGTATTAAATACAGAGACACACTACAAAATGGACAAAGCTTGAAAATATTATGCCAGATGAAGGAAGCCAAATACATATTGTATGATTCTATTCATATGGGATGGGAAATTCTTAAAGACAGAAGCAGGTTAATAGCTGCCAAGGACAGAGAGCAAAGAACAGGGAGTTACTGTTAATGAATACACTTCTTTTTAAAATGATGAAAATGTCCTGGAATCAGGTAGTGATGATGACAGCACAACCTTACAAATATATCAAAATCACTGAGTTAAAACTTTAAAGTAGGATAAATTTTATGATGTGTTAATTAAATCAAAAAAAATTAATGAATAAAAATGTTTTAAAAGATGAAATGAGAGATTGTTTACAAAAAAATGCAGAGTACATCCCACCAGTTGACCTGCAATTAAGGAATTTACAAAGCTATCTCTGTGGGTGGAAGGGAAATAATCCTAAAATAAAGTCAGATATGCCAGAGTGCAGTGAAGATCAAAGAGAATGAAAATGTGAATAAAACTAAATAAAGACTGTTAACAGAATAGTGCTAATTTCAACATCACTAACATAAGATTTCATATTATTTCACTGAATTTTTAAAAATATAAAATTAAAACACAGTTAAGGAGCACATATAGATTTCAAGAAGGTGTGAACAAAGTTTAAATACTATTAAAAAAAAAAAGTGGCTTCTGCTTTGTCCAGGAGGAAGACAAAGGGATAACTGTGTTATTTGGATAAATTAATAACACATTATCTTGGGCTGGGGATGTAGCTCAGTGGCACTGCTGCCTGCCTAACAAGCACAAAGTCCTCGATCCTTGGTACTGAAAAAATATATGTATGAGAAACAAAGCTTGTGCATATGGGGATGGGAAGTTTAAGGGAGGGCAGAGGAAAGGGAAAAATGAGAATCAAGTTATATCATGTACAGTTACAAATTCTCAATGTTGAATGTGATCACAACGTATACCTAAAACGTACCAATAAACTCAATAAAGGGCAAAACTAACACATTATCTAATTTCATAATAACTATTAAAAGAAAGAAAAAATAGTCTCCATCAAATGGAGAGGGTGGAAAATGAAGACATTTTAAAATCACAATGTCAGTTTAAAACAATGCAAAAAAAAAAATAGGAGACAAGAGAAACACATAATAGGATTATGGACTTAAATTCATATATGTCAGTAATTACAAATAATGTATATAAATTGCATGTTCCAACAAAAAGACAAAAATTATCAATTAGATTTCTAAAAATTTAAGTCTTCCTGGGCCGGAGGGTTAGCTCAGTGGTTCCGGCGCCTGCCTCGCAAGTGCAAGGTCCTGAGTTCGATCCCCGGTAACCACATACAATGCTGGGCATGGAGACTCATGCCCACCAGCCATCAATACCACATACTACAGTGCCAGGCGTGGTGACTCACGCCTGTCATCCCAGCACTCGGGAGGCAGAGGCGGAAGGATTGCTGAGTTCGAGGCTTGCCTGGGCTACATAGTGAGCTCAGAGCTAGCCTGAACTACAAAGCGAGACCCTGTCTCAAAAAAAAAAAAAAAAAATTTAAGTCTTCCTTTCCAAGGAGGTATCTAAACTATGACTATAGTAAGATTAAAAATAAAATGAAAGGGCCGGAGATTTAGCTCAGAGGTTCCGGCGCCTGCCTCGCAAGCGTAAGGTCCTGAGTTCAATCCCAGTGACCACATACAATGCTGGGCGTGGAGACTCACACCCACCAGCAATCAACCAGCAATCAGCACCACATACCACAGTGCCGGGTGTGGTGGCTCATGCCTGTAATCCCAGCACTCCGGGAGGCAGAGACAGGAGGATTGCTGAGTTCAAGGCTTGCCTGGGCTACATAGTGAGCTGAGGGCCAGCCAGCCTGAACTACAAAGCGAGACCCTGTCTCAAAAAAAAATTTAAATAAATAAATAAAATAAAATGAAAAACAAAGATTTTGCAGGTATGAGTCTAAAAATTTTGGTCTGGGTCTATTACCATCAGACACACTGAATATCAAGGCAAAGACACATTATTAGATACTATAGATGCTCACGTTAACAACTCAATTCATGAAGAAGACAAACAATTTTAAATCTGCACACCCCTAATAACACAATCTCAAAACATAAAAATTGACAGAACTATAAGAAATAAGATAGATCTGTAGTCATGATGAAATTGTATAATTATCTTCATAACAGGTATAATAATCCTACTTAAACTAGGAAGAAGACAAATATGTGTAATAAACTTATCAACTTAGCCTAACAGAATATACAGTACTTTAAATCGAAATCTTTTCAAGCACACATCAATATCTGAGAAAAATATATCAGTAAATTCAAATGATTAAAAGGATAAAACATAAGCTTTGAGTGACCCAACTGCAGTGGAGAAAATAAAATAAGAAAATATGCATAACTGTGCTAAAAAATGATAAAATGTGTATGTTTGGAAATTTTAAAATATTTTCTAACATACATATGAACCAAAAGAAAATCATTATGGAAATTAGAAAATATACTAAATAATAATGAAAATACCTCAAGTCAAATTCTATGATACAGATGAAATATTGTCTATAAGAAAATGCATCTCCTTAAGTGCTTACACTAGAAAGAGAAAAGCTACAAACTGACAAATCTTCATCTCAGAAAAACTCAAAAAAGGAAATTATGCGTCAATCTCACTTGCAGAGGTAGACACAAAAATTCCAAACAAAGTATTGGTCATCAGAATCCAGCCATCCACTATAAGAAGGGACCAGCACCAAGTTCTATTTCTACAGTGGTCATCGACAGGTAGGAAGATTATCAAGACTTTATTCTACCTTTGAACTAACTGTTATTTTAGAAATTTTCAAAATAAACACCCACAACTTCAGGATATGGAAAAGTATTTTTGAATTAATAATATTATCTTTTATAAGGACACCTTGTTAAAAATGTCAAGAAGAAAAGAAGACTGGCTATCAGAACAGCTCTTCTGTCAGAATAATGCAAGGCCACAGGGTGTTCTGTGTCTCGACAACCCTGTTCAGTTGACTGAGAACAAAGAAAGAGTAGAGAGCAGAAGAAGACTGACAGAGATGCAG
Organism: Thryonomys swinderianus; assembly: GCA_004025085.1. Lineage (NCBI taxonomy): Eukaryota > Metazoa > Chordata > Mammalia > Rodentia > Thryonomyidae > Thryonomys > Thryonomys swinderianus. The sequence continues at coordinate 7,107 of PVIC010005726.1, forward strand.
ATGTGATAACAGCGATCCACAGCTTTTTCCCAGACATGAAGGGAGCTATCTCATACTCAAGGATGTCTATAAATAGATGCCATATTGCACTTTAATGAATAATTTAAGAGCACTCTGCAAACAGGGTTAAGAAAGCAGGAACCTAAATGCTTAAAAATCAATAGTTCTGTTCTACTCCAATCCAGTGAGTTACAAAAACAGACATCTAACTTTTATAATAATTTTTAAGAAATGTTGGAACCTAGAAAGTTAAATAGCAAAGGGCTTAAGAACATTTGCAAGTTTGGGCTAACAGTTCTGACTTTAGAAATTTATCATTCAGAAGTAGCCAGCAATCCACAGTGCCTTTTGTATAAAACACATACCAAAGAATTTGCTTTGCAGTACATATACTAAAATACATATCAAAGTGTTATTTATGATGGTAAATAAGACATTAGAAATATCTATAAGGAAGTTGTTCATTAAATTGAGATATCCACTGGGACGGTATAAATTACTCAAAATCATATTTCAGATGACTGTATTATGACTGAAGGATGTACTCATGATCTAGCAAAAGTAAAATTAAATTTCCCTTAATTTTGGCACTGGAAATTGAACTGAAGACCTACTAAATCTGTGCCCCATCACTGAGCTATGCCCTTGGCTCAAAGAAAAAAATTATTATAAAATATATTAAGAATGAACCTCAACTTTAGGATACGCTTACCATGCATCTATGTAAATAAGAAAAAAAATTAGATATCCTAGTGTGGTAAGATTTCAAATGATACTTGTTTCCTTTCTACTTTTTGGTTTGCTCCAATTTTTCTACACAAAATATCTATATTACTTTAATAAGTAGAAAAAACTGGGCATAGTGGCCACACCTATAACCTCAGCACTCAGGCAGGCTGCAGCAGAAGAATCACAAATTCAAGACTTGCCTGGCCACTTAGCCATTTAATGAGACTCTGTCTCAAAGTTAAAAATAAAAAAAGGGCTGGGAGTGTAGCTCAGTATAAAGGTTCTGGGTTCAATCCCCAGTACCACAAAAATAAATAAATAGAAAACACTTTTTAAAAGAAAACATAAACTGGTTACCTCAAGTAGATAGAGAATTCCAAAGTCTTCATCAACCCAGATCTACTTCAGCAAGGTAACCAGGAGATGGGGAAAGACCTGTATCACATTTTCTGGTTTTTTTTTTTAACTGGGGGCTGAGCCCAGGGCCTTCACACTCAGCTATAACCACAGTCCCCCCTTTTCTCAGACAGGGTCTCACAAACCAAACCTCCAGCAAGATGAAATTTTATACACTACAATATAATTTGGAAGTGGCATATCCCGTGTGCTGGGCAAAGTCATGGGTTCCACCCACCCTTGGGGCTGTGAGCTCTTCAGGGCCATGAGTATTAGCAGATGGTAATTATGATGGGATCATGATGGAACCACCTTAATAGAGCTGTCCACTATACCTAGCTGCCCAGACCAATGCCCAAGAAAGGAGGCTTAGACATGGGTCAACTACCACTCATAAGCAACACCACTCTGCTCTCTACATGGCAGAAACAGGGTAGTACCGTAGGAAAAAGTCATGGAAGAGTTCACCGAGGACTGGAATTAAAGAATTACAATATAAGGGACAGGACTTGTACCAGCTTTGAAAGAAGGTAAAGATTTAAGTCAGTGAGAAAGAAAAAGAAAGGGAAATGTTTCCTCTGAAATAAGGAGTGGCAGACAGGAAGAATTCTAAAAATGAGTTCTGGAGAGAGTTCCTAGGTTAAGACTTCTCCAAGGGTCCAAATGGAAAAGCTGGGCCCCTAGGGCAGGCTTTGAAGAAATGGCACCTAGTGGGAGGCCTTTGGCCCTCAAAAGTCACTGTAGAACTAAGATCTCTCTCTTCTGTCTTCGTTCTCTCTCCCTTTCCCCTTCCCTTCCCGTCCCCCGCCCCCGTTTCCTCTCCCCCCTTCCCTCCTCCCTCTCTTTCTCTCTACTTCCTGGCCTAAGATGTTAATTTCCAGTGCTAAAACATGCTCCTGCCAGGGGCTCCCCTCACTAGAGGCCCAAATTCGAGGATATCACCTAATCTCGGACCTGAACCTGCAGAACCCTGAGCCAAAGTAAGCCTCTCTACTCTGTAAGTAGCTTGTGTCGATATGTTGTTATAGTTTGTTTGTTTGTTCACAACAAACACATACACGATGTCTAGCTTCATATTCTACCAAGTTCCTTGATGACCAACATACTTGAAAACCCACAGACAGGACCAGAAAGGCAAGACCAGAAAGCAGCACAGCTGTTCTAGTTTACTCTGCAGCACCAGCACCAACTGCCTGCTTAGCATGGTGAGTATGACTCACATCTACCAGTGCTCAGTTTTCCTCGCTCCATGACTTGGGATAGGCTGTCTCCTGCTCCATTTGAAACCAAGCATGGCCAGAAGTGAAATGTAAACATAAAGGCCAGAGGTGCTTCCAAAGCAATTAACAGCTCATGTAAAAGTTTCCATGCTCTAAAAGGATCCAGACCCAAACCATTTAAGAAGTACTCTGCCAAATTGCAAGGGGACAAAACATACTTCCTTTTAAAATTATCACAGAAAGGGTGACTTCCAACCATGACATGAAGTCTGAATAAGAAAAGTACAAGAGAAGCGCATCACCAGCCAGCATGCCTTAGGAACATATTTGCCTGTTCTGACAAAATATCAGCTTACTGCGTCAAACAGCGTTCTTTCATGTACACATCATGACAAAGTAGTTTACCTCAAGAAATCATGGTAGCTTAAAATTAAAAGATTAAAATATTTCATCTTGGTCAGAGAAGAAAGAAGAAAGACAAAATTAACTAAATAAATATAGAAAAACACTTGTTAAAAATCAAAATTTAGGGCCAGAGGGTTAGCTCAGTGGTTCTGGCGCCTGCCTCGCAAGTGCAAGGTCCTGAGTTCGATCCCCGGTAACCACATACAATGCTGGGCATGGAGACTCACGCCCACCAGCCATCAATACCACATACCACAGTGCCGGGTGTGGTGGTACACCCCTATAATCCCAGCACTCAGGGGGCAGAGACAGGAGGATTGCTGAGTTCGAGGCTTGCCTGGACTCCATAGTGAGCTCAGAACCAGCCTGAACTACAAAGCGAGACCCTGTTTCAAAAAGGAAAAAAAAAAAAGTTTTTATCAAACTATTAATAGATGAGACATTTATAACCTAATAAGAGAAATTCATCAAAACACAACAACAAAGTTCACAATTAAATCTCTATAAAAGTCCCTTTAGAGCCAGAGATTTAGCTCAGTGGTTCCAGCGCCTGCCTAGCAAGTGCAAGGTCCCTGGTTTGATCCCTGGTAACCACATACAACAATACTGAGCATGGTGACTCATGCCCACCAGCAATCAGTACCACATACCACAGTGCCGGGTGTGGTGGCTCACGCCTGAAATTCCAGCACTCGGGAAGCAGAGGCAGGAGGATTGCTGAGTTGGAGGTTTGCCTGGGCTACATAGTGAGCTCAGGGCCATCCTGAACTACAAAAGCGAGACCCTGTCTCAAAAAAAAAAAAAAAGGGTCCCTTTAAATGAAAAGCAATACAAGGATAATCTTACTAAGCTAATGTGCAACTTTGTTTAATGGTCCAAGTAAAGTAAATAAAACAAAAAATAAATAAAAGATATAAGAAGTGGGAAGAAAATTAAATTACCACTATGTACATAAACAAACAGGAAACTGATCCATACCATTTGTGAAATTCGTCCTGTTCTAAATATAGCATTGCAGAGCACCAGGGAAAAAATAGTTCTTAATAAACAGTAAGGCACAACTAGTCGGAGCTGGGAAAAATTCTACAATGGATCTCCACCTCACACCTCATAAAATAATTTCTTAATTGAATATAATATTTAAACTTACTAAAGATGATATCCTATGACCTTAGAGGAACACAAGATTTCTCAAATTAGACTCAATAACCACAAACTATAAGAAAAAGTTGGATAAAATTGACTATAATAAAACTAACATCTAGAGGAGTGTGGTGGCTGACATCTATAATCCCAGCACTTGAGAGGCAAAGGGATTGCCATGAGTTCGAGGCTAGACTGGGCTATGTAGTGAGTTCGGGGCCAGCCTGAACTACAAAGTGCCACACACACACACACACACACACACCTAAAAACTAAGTAATTTTTTAAAATAAAAATTAAATTAACATTTGTTCATCAAAACAGCACTTTCAAAAGGACAAAGGATACATAAATAGAATCCAGAATATATAAAAACTTCTAAAAAGGTATAAAAAGTACAACTCTAACAACCTATGGAAAACAATATAAGATTACAACATAAGGTTAGAGGAAAAGAAACCCATATAGCCAATGGATGAAAATCCTCAAACACACTAGTTATCAACAGTTAAAACAGTTTCCTACCTACAAGATTGATGACAACTAAAACACCTAAAGACACAAAGAATTTGTGAGCACATGAAGAATTTGAATATAGCAATGGAGCTGTGACCCCCACGTCCCAAAAGTGCAAACCTGGCTCCCCCCTTGTGGCCAGAGGACGAGTGAAGCAATGTGATTCTGCAATCAGAGGGGGAATCTGAGCACTGCCAGGAGGATGCTGGATGTGGGAGCAGAAATAACATCAGATGCTAGTCTTGCCCAGGAGGTAAAACTAAGAATCAGAACCATATTTACCTGCCCAACTGCCACCAATCAGCAATATACCATTTATCTTCTAAAGCAAATCTAATCATCTCTTTTCCTACTTTGAACTTTCCAGCTCAGACTGCACAAACCAGAGTCCCAATTTGTATCAGTATCCTATTGCTGCCACAACCAACTTCCTCAAATTTAAAAGTTTAATACAACTAACCTCTAATCTTTTACAGTTCTGGAGGTCAAAGCCATGCATGGGTCTCCCTGACCGAGAATCACTGAAGGAGTTCCTCTCCGGAAGTGCTAGAGGAGAATCCATTCTCTGACCTTTTCTGGAGGCTGCCACATTCCTTGGCTCACAACCCTCTTCCATCTTCAAAGCCATAAACGTAGCTAGAATCTTCACCTCAAATCACTCTGACCCTGGCTTTTTCACCTCCCTGGTCCACTTGAGGGCACTTGCAATTACTTTGTGCCCACCCACATAATCCAGGGTCATCTCCCTATTTAAAAATCAGCTGAGAAGCAGCCCTCTACCTAGTACCTTAACTTCTCTTGCTGAGTAACCTAACACATTACAAGTTCTGGCAGTTAGGAAGTGGGACAGCCTTGGAAAGCTATCACCCAAACTACCACACAACCTCTTTTCTTCTTCCATTCTGTCCTATCAGGGGCCTGACTCCTTCAAACACCCCACACACTTCAGTCCCTGTACTACACACATTCCATTCTCTAGTTACACCATGCTTCTCTTTGGTTTCTAATCAATTTATATCTCTCTGTGCCAAAATAATCACAACTCATCTTCTAAGGCTCAACCCAAAGGCAACTCCTCTTTGAAGCTTTCTCTGATTCCCAGCCTAATGAATTCCCTCCTAAACATGTTCACCAGCCTTTCTGTGAATCCAAACTGCTGTGTTTCATGGCCTCCTGCAACCATCTGTTTACATCTCCTCTCTCTGTCTGAACTGAGAAGCCCTTCAATGACGAGAACCTTGTCTCACTTCCTGAGGATACCAGATCGTAGTCCAGGACCTGGCAGAGAGCAGGCACTCAGAGTATCCCTGGAACTGAATGAAGCAGAAGAAAGCTTTTCTGCTTCCCCAAGGTGCCCCTAGAACTAGTTCAAATGATCATACCAAAAACACCTCAACAAGCCACAGCTTAGCCTGATGCACAATTTACTATGCAGAAGAAACTGTGTGCCACAAGTGACACTCAGAACTATGTTGTATTGCTAACTTGTGAGGCAATTCTAGAATAACTGACAAAATTAACCTCAAGGGAAATAAAGGATTTATCTAAGATGATGTACATCTTCAAAATTAGACAAGAAAGTAGATATTGCTCCAACAAAACAGGAATGCCTGCCAACTGCCGACAGCCCACCACACACTCAGCCCCTCTCCAGGAAAGGCTGGGAGGTGTGTGGGCACTAAGACTGGCACTGTTTAGGGACAAACTGCCCTGGCATACAAAATATGTACATATCATAACGAAGTTTTTGCTAGAAGGTGGTTATTAATAAAACAGTTTCATTTAGTGTCAATACTTTGTTACTTGCGATTCATACTCCAACAAGAAAACTCCCACCTAGAGCGAAGGAAGAGGTGGAAGAAAGGAAATGCTTAGTCAGCACAATTATCTGCCCCTTTTTAAAAAATAATGACACGATTTGAGTGTTTTAAAGATATGCTTTCATTGAGATTGAACTTTTAAAATGTGAGTTCTGGGATTAATTTTTAAAGCATACTCCCAAAAACCGCTTTGACACTGGAAAGGAGAGACGGAGGCTGCAAATTCAGCACCATGGACAGTAGGCCGCGTCTGCCCGTTAAGAGTCCTCGCCCAAGCAGAGCGACACTGCAGCTGCCCCTGGAGTGTCGTGCTACGTAAGACAAGGCGATTTCAGCACGTCCACGGCGTTCTTCTGTCAGGCTCCAAACCACTGGCCTTCTCCACCAAGGGGTGAACAACTTCCCTCTACCGAAGGCCGCTTCGGTGATCACCTGTTCAATGACGCCGTGAGATTTCTGAGAAAACTGAAAAGACTCCGCCACTGACTCAGGGCTGCACGCCCAAGAACAGGGCTCGCTGAGACAACTACACCGCACTCAGCCTCGGGTGGCTAACTGCACCACGGACCTCGTGAGACTTTTTAAATTTACAAACGCAGCACGCTTTCGGGTTCTCTCCAACAAGGAAAAGGATCTCGTATTTAAAAGAGCTCAGATGCATCCACAGTTGAATGTGTTCTCCAAACAGCTAACAAAAACCTCACTATAAAGCCTAGTGGGTTTTCTTCTAAGTATTAACAGAAGTATTCAGAAAAGTCATATCCTGAAGTCCAGCGTCAGCCATAACCGGTACTACCTGTGACACCAGACAGAGCTCAGAATTTTAGACAATGTGGCCAGTGTTCTCAACCGTAAACTTGTCTACTACCAAACCTGTTTCAAAACCTTATACTATTGTCTGTTAACCAAAACATAAAGGAAACTACATAAATCCCGAAACTTGCACTGTTCGAACAAGAACACCTACACACAAACAGAAACCGCACTGTGTGAAGCAGCAGCGCTCAGGCGGGCCTCACTGCGCCTGTGTCTGAGGCCTCCGCCCGCTGACCCCTCCAGACCGACCACGCCGCCCAGAGCCCCGCCAGCGCCTGAGTTCCAGGGCCCTCCAGTGCGGCGGAGTGGGGTCCGCTGTCCTCCAGACGGAAGAGCCCCTGCACGGCCCCCGCGGGACCCAGCTCGGCGGTGTCCAGGGAAGGGAACAGGGCAGGGGCTGAGCCTGGGCGCAAGTTCAGCGTGAGGGATGCTAGGCCCGGTGCCTGCAGAGCGGCCCGGAACGGGGTCCGCACACGCGGGGGCCGCCGGGCTTCCTCCCGGGTGCCGCTCAGCGCCGCTGCTCCTCGCTGGCAGCGCCGGCTCCACCTCGGGGCTCGCCCGGCCCGAGGGCCGCAGCCCACCGAGGAGGGCGGGCAGAGAACCGGGCCGGGGACCCAACTTCAGTTAACTTTCGAATCGCTCGCCCAAGTCCTGTACTGCGAAGCAGGAAACGGCAGGACCACGGCGAGGCGGGAGGGAGAGCGCGCAGTCCGCCGAGCAGCACTCGCAGCGGGGCGCAGGGAGGGCAGCGCGAGCCACGTCTGCGCGCCCGGCCCGAGAGAGCCCGGGCGGCGGGAGGGCGGCGGGACGGGCGGGAGGGGCCGGGCCCTGCGCTCCGCGGCGGCCCCGCGGCTCCGGCTCGGCGCCCCGTCCAGGCGAGCGCGGGCGCGGGCGCGGGCGCGGGCGCGGCCGGGGCGGGAGGGCGGGCGGCGAGGCCGGGCTCCCCGCGCCCTCTGGAGGTCCGCCCGGCCCCGCCGCGCGAAGTTTCCCGGGCCGCCCGGCCTCGGCCGCTCGCGGGGCGGCACGGCGCGCCGGAGCCGGCCGGGCCGCGATCGCACACTCACCTGCCCGCGGCGGACGGCGAGCCCGGCCCGCGACGAAGGCTGGCGGGGCGGGCGCGCGAGTCCAGGCGACCGGCCGTGGCCACCGCGTCTGAGGGCTGAGGCGGCGAGCGGCGAGCCTCGCGCTCCGGCCAGAGCGCTGCGCGCGGCGCGACCCGCCCCTTCACCCCCTGGCCAATCCAGAGCCGGCCGCTGCCTCTGGCCCCGCCCCCGCCCCAGGGCAGGGCCCGCGAAAGCGGGCACCGCGGGCCAATCCGAGCCCGGAAAGTTCTCCAGGAGAAAGCCAATTAGCTTCGAGGGGCGGGGCCCCGGGCCCCGAGTAGGGGGAGTCGAGGCCCTTGGCGCTCTAGGACCCACACTGGGGTTGTGAGGAGGGCGTCGGCGGGCCGGACCTGAACGGGGGTGGGGCCCCGGACAGAGCAGAGGCTGTAAATAGAAAGGGCGGGGCGGGGCGGAGCCATACGCGGGGTGGGCGGGGACGGGGCGGGGCGGGCCGCCACTCGGGGTGGGGCTGAGCTGGAAGGGCGGGTTGCAGGGCTAGGGTGGGGCTGGCCCCTCCCGTCAGGTGGCCCCGCACCGCCCGCCCTGTGGGTGCACTGTGCCCTGGCCTGCCGCAGGTACCCCAGCTGCCCGGCCGGCACACCTGTCCTCAGGTGACTCGTGCCCAGGGGCCCTCCCAGACGGAGTCCTGCTGCGTCTGGGCACAGAACGTCTTGGTCGTTTCTGTTTCATTATCCTTTGTCTCCCCTCCTGCGCTGCCCTTTGCTTTGCTTCCCTTTCAGTCGTTTCATGTGGCTCTCCGCGCCTCGGCAGTGGCTGGAGCCAGTTACCAGGAAGGCTAAAGGCACGGTGCCAGAGGCCATGACTGGGGTGCCCTGCGTCCCGGCTTTCCTGGGCTTTGGTCCTGAGCCAAGAGTCACCTTTGCTGGCTTCTTGAGGCCATGAACAAGGGTTCAGCCAGGCCACCAGACATCTCCAGGGAAGTGAGGACTTAGCTGCACAGCATGTCTTGTGAATGAATCTTCTGCAAGTGGCCCGCAAAGACCTGTTCGCGGGGTTCCCTGTTGACCTGGCAGAAGGCAATGCCAGGCCCCTCTGTGGGGACCTGGGCAAAAACCTCCTTTGCAGTGAGGCGAGTGGGGGCAGAGGCAGTCTGTGGGGGTTCAGGTTGAGCCCACACACCTCGCATCCAGTCCTGAGATCCCAGATTCCTCACACTCACCGGAGTTCACGTTAATGCCTTAACCCAGCAACAGTCGCGCACCACTCCAGGCCCTCTTCCCTTGAGACCTGTGTGTTCTCCTGGAAGCCCTTTGCCCTCCCCCGGAGATGCCTGGGCACCCTGGGGTAGGCAGGGGACAGGGGTGGGTGCCCCCAGCATCCATCAGCAGGAAGAAAGTTCCAGGCCGCACGAGATAACCAGGTGGCAGTCTCTGGGGTGGGTCGGGAAGGGGTGCCTTCTCGCTGGTCTCCACATGGCACCTGTGTACTTCAGAGACAACCTTGTAAAGAGCCCAGGTGGGATGAGAAGGCATATCGGGGAGTTCTCCCCCAGAGGCCGGAGGTGCCGCAGCAGCCCAGCGATGAGTCCTTGCCAAGAAGGGGTGGTGGGCAGGGCCGTGGGCTCCTCTCCAGGGCAGCTGGATGGCAGCAGGCAGGCCCCAGCAGAAGCCTCCAGGCCAACTCTGCTTGGGAGGAGGGGCGGCCTGGTGGAGGACTGGCGTTCTGGGAGATGGTCCCCCACGAAGGACCGGGAAGGGATGGAGGCTGAGCCTCGGGCTGCAGGGGCCCTGGGGCTGCGGCTCTGGAGTCCAGAGCTGGGTGGGCCTTCCTGCCCCGCAACAGCAAGCTGCCAGCCTCTCCCTCCTTCTTCCGCAGGAGGCTGTGGCCTCTCAGCTGCCTGCATCTCCTCCTGGAAGACAGTTAGTCATTAGGAGAGTAATGATAGTGTTTTCGGGGCAGTGTGTGGGGCCCCAACAACTCTCAATTATTTCCAGTTCCTGCCAACTCTGGGAAGCAAAAGAGAAGCTCATCTCCTGGCTCCGCCCAGCGCCCAGACAATGGGGCCCGCTGGCTGGCACGCACCATCTCAGCAGGTCTGCGGGCAGGAGCTAGCGAGTGAGGCTGTAACCCTGCCCCAGGCCCCAGCTGCGGGCCGGAGAGCACCGCCCGCCCTCCTGCGTGAGGACACCGAGAGCACGCTCAGCACGGCCCTCCTGGGGCAGGGCACTGAGGGGCCCACGCTTATAAATAACTCCGGGTGCTTCTGGGGGTGTGTACAGTGGGGAGGAAAGCAGTCTTATAATTACCAGCTGCTTGGAGTGATGTCAGACCAGACCCTAGGAAGTCTCAGAGCACTTGGCCTTCTCGGTTGCCGCACACATCCCTGCCTCCAGAGAGCCGGGAGGCTGCCTCGTTTTCACAGGCTGGGACATCTGCAGGGAGGGGGTGGGCCCTTCCAGAGCTGCAGGTTAGACTGCTGAAAGTGCCGGGAAAACAGCTACATACAGAGGGCGGTCGCGGTGGTAATTAATGTCAACCCTCGGAGGCGTGGAGGACCCACCCCGCACCCTTGTGGAGTTCAGCTCTGCTGCACCAGCTCTACCAGCTGCGGGCCTCTGTGCCTGGACGGCGGCCGCCAACAGGAGGCAGAGCTGAGCGTGGGCGCCCCGCTGGCTCAGGCCTGGGCAGGCCCCTCCACAAGCCTCACGCTCGGCCCACAGCACAGGAGCAGGAGGTGGGCAGCGGGCACACTCAGCCTGCCTCTGGCCCGAGGGCGTGCAGGAGGACTGCACCCAGCACCCAGCCGCAGCTGCCACTCCTGACACAGCCCTGGGGGCTGGGCTCGGGGCCCCAAGCCTCCAACAGCAGCATGACCCGGAGAAGACCAGAAGGCGGGAGGCCAGGGCTTGGGGCAGCTCTCTAGAGACCAAGACCGGGGACACACGGCAGAACAAAGGGCCCCGCGCGTCACTCGCGGCCCTTGTGACATCAGAATCTCCACCAGCACTGCCGGGAGTGATGGCGCAAACCCGCTGCTCCAGGGCTGGGTGGAAGGTTCAAAATTTGAGGCCGGCCTGGGCAGCTTCCTGAGACAGTCTCAAACCAGAAAAGCGGAGGGGTTCTGGGGATGGGGTGTCGTTCAGGCCAGATGCACGGGACCCACCCTGTTCCACCACCAAAGAGTTGTAACCAACCCAGCTAACCTCCTGCCTGCACTGTTCAGGAGATTGTGTTTCGGGGCACAGAGAGTGGGGTCCTCCCACGCCCTCTCCCCATTGCTGCTCTGAGCCGCTCGCGGCCACGTGCTGAGACACTCACAAGGGCCTTAGCGCTGTGACATCCTGGGGACGGCAAAGCTGCGGGCCAGCCCCGCCCCCACGGAGGTGAGGATGGCAGCTGGCGGTGCGCGCTCCTAGGTGACTGCCTGGACAGAGTGTCCAGGGCTCAGGGGAAGAGCGGGAGCCTGGTCCTCTCGCGCTCTTCTGGGAGACACCAGGCTCCCCCAGCGCCTGATTCTGCAGCTCCTCCTGGGCACCCTTGCCCAGGAGTGGGGCCCAGGCCTCCCTGCAGGCCCACTGCCCACTGCTGGGGGCAGGGCCGAGCGCAGGCGGCACCTGCTCTTCTCGCTGCGGGTGGCTCTGCAGGTGAGAACTGGTAAGGACATTCGTCCTGGACGCTGCGAGTTATCCCAGCGTCAGTAACTGGGCTTCACGACACTGTGCGTGATGTCAGATAGCCCTGAACCCTGAAAGACAGGACGTCCTGACCGTAGCAGGCCATGTGTCAGCTGCAGATGGGGTCTCCGACGCATGGGTGGTGCAGAAGAATGGGGTCTGCGCAGTTGGCTTACGGTACCCGGGGGACGGCAGCTGGCTGGCAGCATGCACCCCATGTCAAGCCTGCAGCCGGAGCCTCTCTGCTCCTGCCTCCTTCACATGGAAGGCCCCTAATATTTCTCATAAATAGGAGAGAAGAGAACCACATCTGCATCTTTCCCACAAAGGCTGCCGAGTGGCGTGGCTCACGGGGCTTCCCTTGTTTGGGGAGACTCTCGGGAGATCTGGCCAAACTCCTCCCTCCTCCGTGTATCCCCAGGACATGAAGACTCAGAATGACTGTGGTTTGGTCCTGAGCCTCCCGACATGACCACCCGCCCGCTTACCTTGCCAGAGGTAGTAGGAGCCTGGCAGGTGATGCCCGTCTCTAGGCCCCAGGAGACCCGGCCGACTGGGCCGGACTTGGACACACCTGCCAGGGGTGTGCCTGGTTACAGACATGTTTTAATGGCCTACCTTGAAATGACCTTCATTTGGTGCTGTCTTCTTTTCCTGTGGAACTTGGGATGGACTTAGCCCTTCACTGAGCTTTCTTCTCAGATCTTTGATTTTGACACAAGGTTTCTCCGGGATGCCCAGGCTGGCCTCTCCTGCTCCAGCTTCCCGGTTGACATCATCACCTCTACCGCCTGCAGAGGTGGATTTGAACCACAGGCCTGCTCAGCAGATTTTTGTGAGACAGAGGCTCAGGGCAAGGGCACCGCCCAGCCGCTCGAAGCCTTCCCTCACTGGGCTCTCTGTTTCCCAGCAGACCACGCTCCTCATCCTTTGGTGACTGTTCCGCCTCGCTGCCTACAGGACTTTGAAATAAATAAAATAAAAGCGCCTTGCAAGAAAGAGCTCTAGTGAGCATTTTAAGGCAAAGTTCCAGGACTGTGACGTGAAGGATCCAGCACCAACGCGGGACTTAAGGGGACCCCACTCTGGAGGTGGCCACCCAGGCCGAGGAGCTGCCTGGCTTGGGCCAGGCCCGGGGGCGCCACCTTCCTGCCCACAGTGCTGGCCTCGTCCCACCAAGGACGCAGCAGTTTCCACGTCCTGCGCCACCACCCCAGCTGTCCCTGGACCCCCCAAGGACAGGAACTGCCAAGCAGGCAGGTGACACGGGCTGGTTCCGCCCCAGGTGGAGACCTGGACACCTCCATCCGTCTCTCGGCCGCGCCCCTGCCCCTCGCACCCAGGAGACCCCCGGTGACACCAAGCCTCTCACACCGTGTCCCACGGAGTCTCTCTCCTGCCTGGCTGTGGTCTGGCTCATCGCTAAAGAGACAGTGAGCCGCAGATTTAGCTCAGGGGTTCCAGTGCCTGCCTCGCAAGTGCAAGGTCCTGAGTTCGATCCCTGGAAACCCCATACAATGCTGGGCTTGGTGACTCAGGCCCACCAGCAGTCAACACCACATACCACAGTGCCGGGTGTGGTGGCTCACGCCTGTCATCCCAGCACTTGGGAGGCAGAGGCAGGAGGATGGCTGAGTTCCAGGCTTGCCCGGGCTACACAGTGAGCTGAGGGCCAGCCTGGACTACACAGCGAGACCCTGTGGAGAGGGAGAGAGAGAGAGACAGGTGGGGGCCATCTGCGTTCCTCCCCTCGGAGGTGCTAGCACCGCACAGCTGAGAGCCCAGGATTCGGGCTAGTCCTGAAGGGGGTCGGTGCCAGGAGCTCAGCCAGGCTGGCGCTCATGCTGACGCACGCCATCGCCCAAGGCCGGCTTCCTGCCTCTGCTCGCTCCCATTGGAAGGAGCCAGACTCTCGCTTTTCGGTGGCACCAGCAGCGAGCTCGGGGTGGAGCTGCATGGGCAGCCACTCCGCCTCCTCACGCCTCCTCACGTGCCTGTCTCCGACTCCCATTCCCTCGCTCCTGCCGCCCCAGCTTGTGCTCCCCAGGAAACGTGAGCCTCCCCCTGGCTAAACGTCCTCAACAAGGGTAATCAAACCTTGGCTGGAAAGCCATGTTGAAAGTAAAAGAGTATTAGCAGGGCCCAGAGTCAGAGGCCAAAGGCAGGGTTATCCTGGAGCTATCTCTGGGAGCCGCCCTCAGGGAGCCGGACGGACAGACAGACGTGGGCCTTGGAGTGGGGACGGGTAGGGTCCCGGAGAGCAGCGAGGTGAGGCGAGAGGCCGGGAGGCAGGGAGCGCAGCTCTCTGGGTAAGCCCTGTCCGCTGAAAAGATGGACCAGCCGCAGCCACTGCTCTAAGCAGTCAGCAAGGCCGTGCTCCATCTGTCCAGAGACCTAACTGGGGGGAAGATTCCACGAAGAAATAAGACTCTGGGCGGTAACATGAGAAGGAAAGGCTCTGTGTATGGTTCTCAGCTAAGAAATTAAAATAGAAACTTGTGGAAGTGATTAGAGCCCTGGTGCCTGGGAAGAAGCAAGTGTTCCTGTGAGGACCCCTCAGGAAGCTGGAGGATGCACCCCTAACAGAGCGTCCAGGCCAAGCGAGGGGAGGGACTGAGGAAATAAAACACATCAGCAAGCCAAGCACACAGGGGGGTGTGCCCCTGGAAAGCAGAGGTAAATGAAAGAATAGAAACAATAACAAATCAAAAGGCAACATGAATAGATTTTCCAAAGAAACAGGCAGTTTAGAAACTGCAGAAAAAAATCTAATCACACAAATCAAAATTGAAAGTCTAAAAACACAATGAAAATGAGAAGTAACAAACTAAAATTTAAGGATAAAAATACAATCCAGAAAAAAACACAGACAGACTTAACAACTTTAAGATACAGATCATTAAAAGAGAGATACACCATGAAATGACCCAGATAGGTGGTGTCTTGGCCTCTTACACGGCTGTAACAAAATGCCTGTGGCTGTGTGATTATAAGCAGCACGAACATGCTGCTCATGGTTCTGGAGGACAGGAGTCCTGGAAAGAGGCACCAGCAAACTACATCTGGGGAGGGCTGTTCTCTGCTCCCAAGACAGAGCCTGGTTGCTGCGTCCTCGGCATGGTAGGAGGTGAGAGGTACAGAGCCCTGAGGTCCCCTCAGACCCTGCGACAGAGCGTTATCCCAGCCATAAAGATAGCGCCTCTGTGACTTAGGCACCTCCTAAAGCACCCCATCTCCAGCACTGGAATTCGGAGAGAAGAAGGCACATATTCAAAGTAGAGTAGGCAGAAAGGAGGGAATGGGAAGAGTATTGGAAACATAGATTAAGACTTTTTCAGGCGGTCAATGTGTTAGTTTTCTAGGGCTGCCTTAGCAAAATACCACAGCCTGGGGGCTTACATAACATACATTTCTTGAATCATATTCTAGAGGCTGCAAGTTCAAGATCAAGGTGTCTGGAGGCTTGCTGCCCCATCTCTGGCTGAGGATAACATCTCTTCCCTGTGTCCTTGTGTGGTTTTCTTCTGTAAGGATCTTCTTATAAGAACATCAGTCATGTTAGAATATGTTGACCCTACCAAATGACCACATTTTAAGTTAGCTTTTTAAATGCTCCATCTTAAAGCATTCATACTCTGGAAAGGGGGTGAGGGACAGAACTCAGCCTGTAACAGTGGCTAAAAACTGAGAAAGATGGGAGATACTCTGAGACTTGAACAAGGTTAAAACACAGTGTCCCAAAACAGAAGAGAAGTTTTAAATGTGGCTATAGAGAAAGTGTAGGTGCTGAAAAGAGCAGCAATGAGATTGATAAAAATGCAGGAATAGTAGGTGAAATACTAGCTGAAAAGGACGTAATATCTACACTGCCCAGAAGGTAAATAATAATCATCTAACAACTATGCCCAACTAAAGTATCATCCACCAGAGCAGCTAAATCTATACCCAGCTAAACTGTCATGTAGCTGAGAGACAGAGAACACGGTGTAGACTGTCTCAACTTGGCTACTGCAAGCTGCAGACCAGGAAGGAGCTGAGGCCAGAAAGAAGGCTAGACTGAGAAGCAGCAGTGAGCTAACTCTAAATAATCTTGGGATGTGACTGAGCAAGAGAGCAGCTACTGTGGGGAACTTGGAGGAAGTGAGACAGGAAGACCTGCCTAGGGCTTCTCTTTGCAATCACCCTCACCCTGAGAGGGGATTCCCTGAAGCAACCAAACGATATTGGCTCCCATGCCAGGGCGCTGCACCACCAAACAATGACCCACTCGTGGGACTGCTGTGAAGAGGTCAGCCTCTCTCTTTGAACCACGGTCTTTCCCTCCCTGGGGGTGGCCTGGCCTCACACCTTGTCCCCCGCTGCCCCCAGACAGAGTGACCTGCCCAGCCAATATCTCTGCGCCACTCTGTGGAAAACACGGTCTCTCTTTGGCCCCTCATAGGCCTCAGGCAACACAGGCTGGTGGCTGAATCTGCCCTGGGGCCCACACGGGCTTTGGAAACTATTCTTGGAAGGTTGGCGGGGAATTAGAGCCAGGCTCCATGAACTCAAGCTGGATCCAGATGGAGACATCACTTCAGTCCTGTGTGGCTTTTGTCCAAGAGACAGAGCAGAGCTGGCGGGAGCCCTAGGCTGGACCTGCAGGTGAAGGGTGGTATCCCGGCTGTGCCGTGCAGGGAAGGGTGCCCCAGTGTTTATCAGGCACCTACCAAAAAGCAGAAGAGCCTACAGAACCTGTCCTCTTCAGGTAAAAACGAAGTCTTCAGCAATCAGGGGAAACTAATTACCCTACAAGAAGAAAGTGTCTGAGAAGCACCCTGAAAATTTGGATCTGGAACTGTTTTCAATATTCTGTGATTTTGTTGCTGAAACCTATTAAATTTGTCACCTATAACAGCTGCCATATTTGCTGATTTTTTTTTTTTTTTGAGACAGGGTCTCACTTTGTAGTTCAGGCTGACCCTAAACTCACTATGTAGCCCAGGCAAGCCTGGAACTCAGCAATCCCCCTGTCTCTGCCTCCCGAGTGCTGGGATGACAGGCGTGAGCCACCATGCCCGGCACTGTGGTATATGGTATTGATTGCAGGTGGGCATGAGTCACCACGCCCGGTATTGTATGTGGTTACCAGGGATCAAACTCAGGGCCTTGCGCTTGCAAGGCAGGCGCTGGAACCACTGAGCTAAATCTCCTGGCCCCATATTTGCTGATTTTTAAGATACATAAACTTTTTTCATAATTTGTATTTTAAAACATCTACCAAATAAATCTGCAGTAAGTTTTGAACCCATTTGTTAAAAATATGTCCACTTTTTCCAATAAATTTATGAGTATAGTGATTAGTATCAGGGAAGAGGGAAATTTACCAGCCAAATTTCACCAAAAGACTTACATAACTGATGGATGAACTGAGCATAGAATACTCAGTGCATTTGTTATAAGTGCAGCTGACAACATGCTTTTTTAATTTGAATTTGCATATTTTCCTGAGGTGTTCTTTTTAGCTCTGACAGCCAGCTATTGAAATAAGCATCTTAGACAAGACCCTTGAAGTCACAGTTTCACAGTGTACTACACTGAGGTGTTTAAAATACTAGAGCATATCCATTCACACTAACGTCCCTAAATAGTATCATAATTACTAATTTTAAATTAGTGATCATGTAAAGCTGAGGGTATGATGCTTTTTAAATAATGGGTGAGACATCTTGAAATATCATGTCTTCCTTTTTGTTTTGGTGGATATTTGGAGTCATTTTCTCTATTCACTGATTGACTAGCTAATCAAAAAGTTCAAAGGCCATCAATCAGGTCAAAGAATGTTTTAAAAATCATATGAGACATATAAACGCAAATATCAGCAAAAGGCAAACTGGGGCGGCACAGAGCAAAGCATAGCTGGGTGGGAGGGCTCCTCGCAGGTGGCAGCAGCATCGGCCCCCAGTGCCTGCTGGCCGGCAGGACGCGGGAGGGGCAGATGCACATGGCCACCCCCATGGGGAGACCTCTGTTCTTACGGGTGGAGCTGCACAAGCCACAGTCGCAGTCGTGGCGAGGAAGGTGCGGTGTGGAGATGGCAGCATGGCGCTGTGTTCCTCCCGTACTGCCCCCTCCCCTGCCCACAAGCGCTTCCAGTGGGCGGCGCTCCCTCACTGAGGGGAGTGCGCTCCTAGGGATGGAGCCGGGGCTGACCCGGAGGCCAGGCTGGGATAGACAGGCCGGCATTTACTGCTCTGACCCCGCGGGGGACGTGGAGCCAGGAAGAGGGCTCCAACGGAGCTGTGTGCAGGAGGAGCGGCCAGGCTAAGCCCCCGCCAGGCAGCGAGGGGGAACCAGCACCTGCACCAGGCCTGCGAGGGCTGCGGCAACAGGACCCACGCCGAGGCAACGGACCTAGCGGCTTCGCTGGTCACGGCGCACTGAAAGGCCAGCCAGGACTTAGAAACGAGCCCCTGTTTGCTACAGGGAACCACTACGGCTACTGCAGAGACACCCAGGAGGTTGGTGACCCTGGCTTTGGAGCTTGGGAAGCCGCTGGGGTCCCATGCCCCTGACCCTACCCCTGTGGAAGACCTCTCCTCACCCCTGGCTCACTGGTCGCCTTGCACGGAGCACGGTCCAGGGCACAGCCCGCCACGCCCCGCTCCGTCGCAGCAGGTGAAGGGTGAGTGTGGAGCTGACACAGCCCCCATGCCCTTGAACTGCCACATAGCAGCATGTGTCCTGTGAGGCCCGCGACCTCCTTCCAGGTCGACAGAGCCTGCCAACCCTGGAAATCCTGCTGTCCCAGTGCTACTTGTGATACCAAGTGACACTCATCTTGGGACAGACTGGCATTAAAATGTTCAAGGGAAAAATCTGCAGACGGTTTTGACAGGGATGAAGAGGCTGATCCTTTCAGGGCGTTTATGTCCCAGCATGGGGAGGACTTTGGATTAAAAACGCTCAGTGTTCAAAACATAAAATATCGCGTTGCTCGTCGCCTGTCACTTAAAATCGAGGTGTTTGGCTTAAGCTTAGTTTGCTCTTTAAGCTGCCTGGCAAGTACTTTGCTCCAAGAGTGACTTTACAAAGCAAAGATATTTCTTTCCCGAGCTGTGGAAAATCAGCGCCCTTGCGAGTGACCTGATCCTATGAGAAGGGGCGGGATGGGGCCCAGGCTGTGCGATGGGCCCACGGGGCCCGGCCCGGCGCTCCCTGCAGCGGTACCCGCCTCGGGACAGCCGCAGCGTGCGAGCCACCCGGGAGCTTTGCCTACGGTCACAGAAGCTACAGGAGTTCGGGCAATAGCACGATAATGACTGCCGCAGGGCGCACAGTTGTCATTTGGGGTGCCCACCTTCTCCTCTGGGGAACATGTCTCCCCACGGGGGTTCATGTCTGCTGGGTTGCACTTGGTGCTGCCCCTGTCTCTGGCTGCTTGACTCTGCCTTCTCCCTCTGCGAGCCTCAGTTTCCCTCCCTGTTTGGGAGATGCAGAGTGTCACAGGGGCGGCAGTGTGGGTGTGAAGGCACCCGTGTGAGGGAAGTCTGTGGAGGCCTGCGTGTGAGACACAGGTGTGAAGGCCCGGGGCGTGGATGGGCAGGAAGCGGAGTGGAGGCCTCGCTGGAAGGAAAGCACTTCCCGCCGTTGGGCGCTTTCTCCTCCACGGCTCCCGGCTCCAGGCAGGCCGCTGGCTCCAGGCACTGCGCAGCCTCAGGCTTGGGCCTGTCCTGACCAGGACGCGCAGTGAAGTGACAGTGAAGATCCCCAGAGCCCTGGCTGGCCAGGGAAATGGCAGCTCCTGCTGCTCTGCCGAGGGGGAGCCTCAGGGCACCCAACCCTCCACCCTGTGGTGCAGGGTGCCACTCTTCTTGGCAGGTGTAGTGTGTGGGCTGCTGGTGTGCCAGGCTGCAGGGGAAAATGAATACAGGTCCAGCCCCTTCTGGTCAGAGGTCAGAAATGGAGCTGTCTGTCTTGCCCGACACGCTACATCCCAGCGAGAAGCTTTGGTCTCTGCACCTCCTGTGCCCAGGGAGGGTGGCCTCAGGCCAGCACCAAGAGGACCTGGGGTCTGCGGGAAGCAAGGAGCTCAGTGATTTCCCTCTGCATCCCTGCACAGCACCTCAGGAGAGCCTGGGGACCCCCAAAGCGCTCGCCCGGGAACAACACTGCACCCCAGACATGTGTACACAGCCTCTTCAGCCGGGTAGGAGACAGCCGGTCAGGCTGAGCGAGCGTCGCCTCTGGGCGTACTTCGAGTTTGATGCTCTCTGTGGCAAGCGCTCCCTGCTGATACCAGCCTGAGGGCAGCATCAATATCTGCCTCCCACGCTCAGAGTTGCCACCCACCCACCCACCCAAAATGAGGCCTTGGGCGTGACCGAGCCGCTTCACCCATTCTCAGGAATGCTTCGCCTCACCCTCCGAGGCCGGCCCAGACCAGGGCAGGTGGCCAGGAGCTGTCCTCTCCCTGACGCTGCTAGATGGTGCTCTGGGCTTCCTGTCACTCCAGGGTCTGCACAGGAGCCCACAGTGGCACCTGAAGTCAGTTTTGGAGTGAAAAGACAACTGAGGGCCGGAGGGTTAGCTCAGTGGTTCCGGCTCCTGCCTCGAAAGCGCAAGGTCCTGAGTTCGATCCTGGAAACCACATAGAATGCTGGGCGTGGTGACTCACGCCCACCAGTAATCAACCGGGCGTGGTGGCTCATGCCTGTCATCCCAGCACTCGGGAGGCAGAGGCAGGAGGATTGCTGAGTTTGAGGCTTGCCTGGGCTACACAGTGAGCTCAGGGCCAGTCTGAACTACAAAGCGAGACCCTGTCTAAAGAAAAGACAACTGAGAGCTGAGGCGGAGCCGCTGAGACAGGGCACCCCAGTTAACAGGAGGACCGGGCGTGTGCGCAGAGCCCACGGACCCGGAGCACGAGTCTTCAACATGATCTATGGAAAGAAGAGAGGAAAGGCTCGGGCCAGCCTGGTAAGTTAGTGGGGCCCTGACACAAACTCAAAAATTAAAAGATGTGGGGTTGTTCCGTGCAAAAGCCCAGAGTTCAAGGAGGAGAAAAGTAGAAAGAAGAAGAACAAAGGGAAGAGAAGGAAGACGAGGATGGAGAGAGAGAAGGGAAGGAAGAGGAAAAACTCACAAACAGCTCCTGGGAGGAGCAGCGTGGGCTCCCTGAGACCACGTCCAGAGAGAGGAGGAGCGCGTCGCCCGGGAAGCTCCCCACGGGTGGGTGCCTCTGTCCCGCGCCTTGGAACCCCATCCCGGCAGGGTTTGCGCTGGGCCCTCGGGACGAGCTGCAGTTTCCAGGCCTAACAGATGGAGTCACACTGTGTACACCTTCGACCGAGGCTGCCGTGGGGCGTGTGGGTTGCGTTTTTATCTCACTTTGTGGAGTCAATGACACACACCCGGAAACTCGGCCCTGCCCAGCCCGGCTTGCTTGCTCACCCCTGGCTGTGAGCGGGCAGACGTGCAGCACCGACCTCTGGCTATCAGAAGTGAGGGCGCTGCATGCACGGTCTTTGCTGCGGATCCAGGGTGCAGCTGCTCTCGGGGGGAGCCCCCGTGCCATCGCTGCTTGGGGAACTGCTGGGCTGAAAGACCAGGCGTGTGGGTCGGAGAGCGCCAGGCAGGTGCCCATGCCCCGGGGCGCTTGGTCTCCCAGCCCTCAGGGCGGGGTGCCCCCAGGCTGCTGTGCGCCGAGGGGCCAGGTCAGGCTCACGGCTCCATGAGGGGCCAGGCACGAAACAGTTCGTGTCTCAGCCAGCATGGCGGCTTCTTCTTAGTTATTTCTTTCCTTTCTTCCAAACACTGGCGGGCATTCTGCATCCCCCAGCCACTGGGGAAAGTTTTGAGGTTTTTGAGGCCACTGATCCTTCCCCTCCCTGCCCTGGGGTGACCCTGTGAGGCTCTCAAGTCTGTGGTTGTGAAAGGTGGCACCGTGGCTCCTTTGTGCAGGACTCTGGCCTTGGCTTTGGGGGTCTAGGAGGGAAGGTCGAGCCAGCCACTGCCCCGCCTGTGGTGCTCAGAGAAGGGTGGGGCAGCAGGGCAGTGTGGCCCGCGTCTCCAGCCGAGCCACCCGGCTCTGTCCTCAAAGTAAGAGTTCGAACACGGGCTGTCTGGGGTCAGCCAGGAGCTGTTCTCGGCACACAGATGAGTGCAGGGCAGGCCCCGCACTGTCCAGGAGTCGCACCCGGGGGTCCGGAGGGAGGGGCAGAGCAGGGGACACCGTGTTCACACGGAGGTGGCCTTACGGGGGGCGCCCGAAGCTCCCACTCTCCTTCCTTGGCCATCTGGGATCCGCTGGGTCACAGAGAGGGAAAGACACACCCCCACAGCCCGCACATCTGCCGCCGAGGCCTGAGGCCACCCCAGAGCACAGCGCCAGTTCCCCGGGCGAAGCTGCCCCAGCTGGGACACTGGGCAGCGGATGTCTCTGGAGGGCAGCGGAGGGTGCACTGGCCCTGCACTCAGGAAGCACCGCTGCCTGCCAGCCCTCCTCACCCACCTCTAGCCATGGCCTGAAACATCTTCATAATGCCAGTCTCGCCCGTGCACTGTACTGGCCCATGGGTGAGGGCTAAGAGGAAGCAGGCCTATCCAAGATGGCCAGAGGAAGACCACCAGAAGAAAACCCCGCAAAGCAGTGGACAGGATTCCCCAGTCCCCGGACCTGGGCTGGGGCGTCCTGGGGGAGGCCTTGCCGGCCCTCTTGGCAAAGGGCCCCTTGTCAGGGGGCAGCTGCCTGGGGCACGAGGGCGAGTTCCGGGGAAGAGGAGAGGGTACTAGGCGGCCTTGTCAGGGCCTCGGTCGTCCAGACGTTCACCCCGCACTGGGACGGCTTCTGGGTCCTGCGGGCTGGAGCCAACACGCCAGCGGGAGGAGGCGGTTCCTGCCTGGGCAGGCCTCACTGAGGCGGCTCTGGTGACCGCTCCTCTCCCCGAGGCCCCAAGGCTCCTGGCTTTCCACGTGTCTTCCCGCTGTCATAAGTCCGCAAGCAAGACAGACACCCGGCAGCCCAACCAGACCCGTCCCGAGGGAGGGCGTTTGGGGCAGGAGTTGTTCTTGGGGCCTCACTTGAAGAAACGGGGACCTTCCAAACTGTGCTCATATTAGTCACTTGTATCTGAAAGAGCCTCCTTCCCCCGAGGACTCAGGCGCTCTTGGGCTGGGATGGAAATGCACAGCACCCTCCCCACTTCAGAGGGCAGGCCGCAGCAGCCTCCCCCGGCCTTGGACTGACCCACTCCCGGCCAGAAGCCAGCTCATTAGGTGTTCGGATTTTTGTACAAGCGTTGCCTGAAAACTTGAATCAGATAAATGCCTGCGCAGTAAGGAAGGGGAACCTGGGAGCCAGCCTGGAGACCACCCCAGCTCTGCGTCAGGGGTGCTATGTGGCAAAAGAAAGGACCAGGGTGGGGGCTCGTCCCAGGTTGGCCCTGGCTATGTGGGCTGCAGCGGGGTCTCCCCAGCTCAAGGCTCACTGGCTCCACTTTTGTGTGCGGGCCTGGGACAGTCTGTGTGACCCCTGGCCCCCGTGAGCTCTGGTGCCTGGAGAGCTGGCTGCGGCCACCACTCGCCACAGACAGCACAGACCGAGTAGCTCAGCCCAGTCCCTGTCTGCGCCTGCTCAGGAATCCCTGGAGCGTGTGCCAGGGCCAGGGTGGCACTGACACCGCCCTGGGGCTCAGCCAGGCCAAAGGTAGCAGCAGAGCAGCTGAGGGGAGGCCCACA
>PVIC010005726.1:30707-56863 GCA_004025085.1 Thryonomys swinderianus
ATGACGATGATGATGACGATGGTGATGATGATGATGCTGATGATGATGACAATGATGATGACGATGATGCTGATGACGCTGACGCTGACACTGATGATGATGACGACGATGACAATGATGATGATGATGGTGATGCTGATGATGATGACGCTGATGATGATGACGATCATGATGATGACGCTGATGCTGATGATGATGATGATGACGATGATGATGACGATGGTGATGATGATGATGATGCTGATGATGATGACAATGATGCTGATGACGATGATGCTGATGATGATGACGCTGACGCTGATGATGATGACGACGATGACAATGATGATGACGATGGTGATGATGATGATGATGCTGATGATGCTGATGATGACAATGATGCTGATGACGCTGACGCTGATGACGATAACGATGACGATGACAATGATGAAGATGATGACGATGACGATGACAAAGGTGGTGATGAGGAGGAGGAGGAGGATGGCGCTTCTGGGGCTAAAACCAGGAACAGAGCCAGAACTCGTCCCAGGGCCATGCTGAGGGCCATGAGGTGCCGCTCCAGAGAGCCTGGTCCGAGCGGTCGGAGATGACAGGAATAAATTCTACCAGACGGCAACGCGTCAGGGGCTGCTTTCCATCCTGAGGCAGCTGCTGAGGAATGAACATTTATGACTGGCAAGTTCAGAGGGTAAATATGACATAAAAATGATCGATCTGAGAGAGGCCGAGAGGAGAGGGAGGAAGGAAGAGGAAACACGGGAAGAGCAACAGCCAATGGCTTTCAGCCACCGTTAAACATGCAGAGCCAGATTCCCTGAGAAAGCAAGGACCAGGGGTCTGACTGGCGGGAGAGGGCGGCTGGTCGCAAACAGAGAGTGGCAGCCATGGTGGCGGGCCGCAAGGGCCAGGCCAGGGCTCCGAGGGAGTTGGGACTCCACACCGAGGCCGCTGTCCTAGCTAAGTCAGTCTGAAGGTGGCAGCAAGTCTCAAGACGGCGGACAGACTGGGGCAGTGGTGCTTCTCTGTGATCCCAGCTGGGTGGCAGAGGCTTGCTCAGCATGCATGAGACCCTGGCTTGATCCCCAGCACCAAAGAGTGGGAACCTGAGAAGTATGAGCAAATGAGTTAGGTGATGAGGCACGGAAGCACATAAAATTGGTGAGCTGGAAGAGAGATTACAGAAGTCTCCAGGATGTGCCTCAGAGGTGAGGAGCCACCGTGCAGAGTGGGCTGCTGTGCGGGTGGCCCAGGAGCTGCCCAGGGGGAGTCGTGAGCAAGAGGTCGTGCGGCGCGGTCTGGGTGCTGTCCATGGTCTCTCCCCCTTCCTCTCTGCCTCTGCTCCCCTGCTGTCGCCCAGCCGCTGTGAAGTGAGTAGCTTTGCTCTGCCACACCCACCCACCATGATGCTCCTGTCTTGGAGCCCGCTGACCAGGGACTGAGTCCCCTGCACCATGAGCCAAACAAAACCTCTGTTTCTTTAGGCTGTGATTGTCAGATGTTGTATCTCAGCATCAGAAAAGCTGACTAATACAGCATCCTGGGGAATAAAAAGCCCCTCTGTTGGTAACCAGGGCCTGGAACAAGAAAGGAAATTGAACATGGTGGGCATGGTGGTGTAAACCTACAGAGCCAGCTAACAGGAAACTGATCAGGAGGGCTGGGAGTTCAAGATCACCCTGGGAAATGGAGTGAGATCACATCCAGGACTTCCCTCATTACCATGTCCTTTGTGTACAGCTCTGAGTCTGGAGTGACCAGCAATGGCAACCGTCCCTCAGGTCCTCAGCTCCGACTCTGGCTGAGGGGACCCTCAGGGTGCTTGTATACACATGTGCAGAGAGCGAGCACAGGTGTGCGTACCTGTGCATGCTCGGTCCCTGCACCTGCATGGGCATCCCTCCCTGCACCAAGCACTGACTCTGGAGGCAGCGGGAGGGTCACCGTGTCCAGGCCCAGCCACTGAGAGCCGTGGGCCCTGGATGAGAGACTTCATCCCCTGCGTCTGCAGCCTTGGGCCATCGATGCCTCAGCGTATCCCAGCCCAGCGTCCAGCTCCACAAGGACAGCAGAAAACAGCTTGGAGGAAGCAAAGGAAAGCAGATCTGTGCAGTGAGCGTGTGAGGCGCATCCTTGAAGCGGAGCTTAGTGAGCAGGCCTGAGAGGAGGTGCACGGTGGGCTGGAGGAGTGCCCCGGCCTGGGCGGCCCTGGGTCCCCAAGAATGGCGTGAGGCTGTGGTTCGTCCTGGCCCTTATCACAAAGCATGTTTCGGGGGTCACAGTCTCATGGACTGTACTAAAGACACAGGCGACCGGGCTTTCTGCCCTGCTTCTTGCCCGGCTTGGGCAGCGTGAGCACCAGGAGATCCGGGACTGCAGGGAAAATGGAAAAGCAGAGGCCTTCATGGCCCTTGCGAGCTGCTCCTTTTCCAAAAGCCCCTGTGACCCACACCTGTGCTTCTGTCAGCCCCGTTCCTGGTAGGGATAGCCTGGAGCGGAATGGAAAATCCTCGCTCCTCACCTGGCTGTGTGCCCATCTGCGCGGACACTGCCTTTCCAGTGTGGAGGAGCTCAGGGCACACACATGGGAGACTGGGAACCGAGGCAGGGCGAGGCGCACTCAGCCCTCAGCCCCACTCCTGCCCACTGTCGGCTCACCCAGGCCGCTGTCTGCGGGCAGGGCTGTGGGATCCACGCGGGGCAGGGCGTGTGCCCCAGAGAACCGGCCCAGACACGGGAGACGCACGCCGGAGTCACGGGCCGGAGTGAAAGCCTCGCACACAGCTGTGACAAGACAGCACCACAGCACAGCCAGGCAGGCTCGGAAGGGGCGGCCGGTGTGCCCACACTGCCTGGGAGGGTCTCTGCAGGGTATTATTTATCTCACACCTCGGAGACAGCTCGGTGCCACTGACACCGTGGGTGTGTTTGTGCACACTCCCCCACTCACGCGCAGCTTTTTGGTCTTTGGGTGCTCATTTGTGGAAGGTTACACAAGGTTACATACCGCGAGGCAGAGCAGGAGCTTATTTTACTCTCTCCATCATGCTATTCCCTTTACCATGCTTCAGTTTTATCATGCACAGATTATCTAGTTTTAAATCAATTTTTTTAAAAAAACAGAAGGGAAAAAGAAAAGCCAGCTTAAAAATCTGATTAATTAACTCTCTTGTGAAAGGTAGCCAGCTGGTTTCCCCGTTACTGTGTCCAATCAAATTGGTGGCAGAAATAATCGTGTGGAGTCTGTTTTCAGTGAGGAGAAATGCGGCGTTTGGACGGCGGTCTGCTTGTTGTGGGAAATGAAATACAAGGGACCCTCCAGGCAAGAAGCTCGCACGCCACCCCTGCCTCTCAGAGTCTGTCCCTGGCACCCGCACAGCCTGCGGTGGACTGGGCCCAGGGGAACGGGGCACTCTCTGCTGTTTCCAAGGTGACTCCGTCCAGGACTGTCCCCACTTAGGTGACGGGGACCTCCAGGTCTCCACTTCAGAAAGAGGGCACTGCCCAGGCGCCAGGCCCCTCCCCAGAGCCACAGCCCCCTGTGGCCACCAGGGGGCACCCCGGAGCCCCCCAGAGTCTGAACAGCCTGCGTCTCATTGTCCCTCGGGCTCTGCCCCGGGGGGCGCCTCCCCCCAGGACACCGACCTGTGACGGGGCTCTGCTCGCTTGCCTCTCTTCCGCCCCACTTGCCCCTTAGCGCCCCCTCGTGGTCCCCCTCTGTCACGGCAGCTTCTGCAGCACTCGGCCACCTGAGTCAGCTTGGTGAGAACGGTGACGTGGCTGTGGCCACCTCTGGAACACACACCACGGCTCTCCCTCAGGCCACAAGTTACACCTCCCCAAAACCAGAACCTCTCCCCGGAGCCAGGCTCCGAGTTCTCCCTCTCCCCACCCACGCGGGGTCCCCTCGGCCTCGGCCGAGGGGTGGCTCCTCCAGCCCACAGCAGGATGAGCAGTGACGGTCCACAGTGGCACCGGGCAGAGCAGCCACTGCCCACAGAAGCCCTGAATCCCGTCCACCAGGTACCGTGAGCCCCGCGGCCCTGCGAGGTCACGCGCCACACGCAGAGCTGCTGGGCCTGGCCTGGCCTGGGCTGGAGCCACCTCCGAGCAGGGACAGAGGCAGCAGGAAGCCCCTGCCACTGCCAGCCGGGAGAAGCACCTGCTGCGCGAACTGTCCCCTCAGCTGCCCCCTGTCCCCTTGGGCCCTGTCCTGTCTCCCTGTCCGGGACGTTACACAGCACGGCAGGCGTCCCTCGTGTGGGCTCTGAGGACACAGCCACGGGGGCTTCATCCAGGGCCGCCGGGGCCCCGGGGAGGCAGCCTCACCAGCCCAGGCTCGCAGGGGCAGAGCGTCTCGCCAGGCCCAAAGCTGCCTTCTCCGTGCACATGAGCACAGGGCACAGGGTGGCCCTGACTCTCCGCTGGCCCGGCCGCCGCTCCACGTGTCCCTCGGCACTGGCTCGACCGGCTGCCTGGTGTTGCCCCAAGTGCCCATCGCTTCTCCTCCCGGCCTCGACAAGCTGGGCAGGGCAGCAAGGTCTGGGTGGGGGACGCGCGTCCCCGTGGACAGCTCAGGGAGCTCGGCAGATGCCCTGGAGCTGCCTGGGGCCGAGTGGGAGACTTGGTGAGGGCAGCCCAGGGCCCTGGGCCAGCCCCGCAGGCCCTTCCGAGAGACAGCGCCCTGCAGAAGCGGGCCAGGGCCGCACGCCCAGACGGCAGGTGATGCCAGGCCTGCCCGACCCACGGGGCAGCAGGGGTGTCCCCCCACATGGCACCCAGGTGTCCCCACGCCCTGGCTCTCAACACACAACGCCCAGCACCACTGCTGCTGCCTCCTGAGCAACCCCGCAGACCCAGGCAGTGCAGAGTCACGGCTTCCATCACAAGGACAGAGAAAGGCTTGGGCTGAAGAAAAGGCTCATGCAGGGTGTTAGAACACCGCCTTTCATCGCACAGTTAGAAGATAGAATTTCCTGTCTTTATGGAAGGGGAACCCCCAAAGGCCGAAACGGTGGTCCCTGGCTGGCCCTGTGGCACGCGCGGCCACGGTGTGTGTGTCTCAGCTGGGCCCCGCGCCCGGCCCCCTTCCCAGTCTCCACAGCGCGCTGGAGTCGTGCGCCTCCAAACGGCACGTCCGACTCTTGCGCTGAGCTCAGGAGGGCCATCTGGTAGACCGAGCTCCCCGGGGCGCAGCAGCAGCCCCCACAGCCCCCACGCAGAGGGGCAGGTAACTTCCTACTCCAGCGGCAGCCTGGGGCCCAGAGCCGGGGCCCTGCAGCACAGCCCGGGGTGGCGGTTCCGTGTCA
Source organism: Thryonomys swinderianus (assembly GCA_004025085.1). Classification (NCBI taxonomy): domain Eukaryota; kingdom Metazoa; phylum Chordata; class Mammalia; order Rodentia; family Thryonomyidae; genus Thryonomys; species Thryonomys swinderianus. The sequence goes on from PVIC010005726.1 coordinate 36,014, forward strand.
AGCCCGTGGCTCCTCCAAGCTCCGGCCAGGCCCAGTGTTGGTCACCTCGCCGAGGCCCATGGAAAGGAGAAGAGTTTTGCTTTGCTGTGTTTTAAGAGCAGGAAACGTCTACTGAGAGGTACCTGCTGGCCAGAGAGAAGAGGGACCTGAAGGCCTCGCTCCCAGGGTCGTGTATGGGACAAAGCCACGAGGTGAGTGGCAGTCGCCGCCTATGAAAGGGTCCCTACACCGTGCCGACCCAATGGCTCCTGCCCTCCACTCGCCGGAGGGCACCTGTCGGCGGACTCCCTAACCTGCCACCCAATGCGACATGCCGAAGTCGCGTGGAAACCCCACCCCACTCCCACCCGCTTCTCTCGCTCTTGTTCGGGGCAGCCTTGCAGGCGCGTCACCGCCATTACAGCCTCCTGACCCACGTTCCTATTTCGGTTCTTTCTCTTTTATTTTTGGCGCTGAGCCACTCCCTCTCCCGAGGCTGCAGGCCTCTCCGTCTCTTGGCCTGCTCTCTGCAGACCCACGCCGTGACACGAGTGCACTTAGCACGGGCCACGCCCACTCCTGACCGTGCCCGGAAAACGAGCCGCTTCCTTTAGCGCCCGGCCAGACGAACCACTCTGGCTGTCTCCCGACCTCTCGGCCCACCTCCCCCTCGGTGCCGTCAGCTGCTCCGCTTCCGCCTCCTCCCCGAAGCGCTCGCCTCCGCACACCCTAAGCCGAGGGCCGCTCCCAGCTCCCGCTGCTACCTGCCCCGCCTGGCTGACCTCCCAGCCCAGAGCAGCCCAGCCCGCCGCCGCGCACCCCACACCCGTTCGGCGCCCCGCCTCCTCCCTCCTGTAACTCAGGCGCCCTGTGCGAGGTCCGTCTGTCGCAGGCGCCACCGGGATTGTCGGCGTCCACCTTCCTTCCCCTCTCTTGTGGATCTCCCCCAAATCGAAGAGATCCCTTGCATCTTTCCCTTCCAATCCCGACTCTTTAATTATGGAGTTCAGATGCGTCACTCAATCCTGGGATCTTACCTGGCATGATATTTCTATCTTCCGACCTCCACCCTTCTCCCAAGGCCAAGGAGAGTCTGGCCGGCCGCCCAGTGGCAGCAGATGAGTTTCAAGCTGCCGACAGCACCAAAGCTGTTGGGGCACAGGCTGTTCCCTGAGAAGACCCCTATGGGACTATCAGGTGGGGCATCTGGACTGAGGGCGACGAGACCATACAATCCTGTGCCTTACAGAGGGCCTTTAAAAACAACTGCCCACAAATCACTCAGTTTTTGACAAAACCAGATAGGTGACCCAAACCCCAGACGAGAATCCGGCTCAATTTCTGTACACCTCACTGAGGCACTTCAGACATACACCAAAATTGACCCAGCCTCTCAAGGCGGCGTGATTATAGTCAACACACTGGCCCTAGATATCAGGAAAAAGTTGAAGAGGGTCCCTAGGCAAATCAGCGAGACCTCATAAATGTCAACGAGACAAGGCAAAATACCAGGTGCTGCGCCACACCCCTCAGGGCCCCAAACCCAAACGCACATGTGGAAAGCCTTCTGCTGGGTTGCCTGCCCCAGACCCGGCCACTGGGCTAAGCATCGGCCCAGTCCCGGACCTCCCCCAGGCCCATGTCCTCCAGGCAAGCTGGAGGAGCCCCGGAAGGGAGACTGCCCGTCAGCAGAGAGGGAGGGCGCAGCTGGCACAAGGGCCCGCTCGGCCAGAGCTTCCAGGACTGGCCTCTGAAGACTGACGGTGCCCGGGCTGCCGCCCCAGCAGATCACCCACAGGGGGCCCAGGGGAGCCCGTGTCTTTCCTGTTAGAGACGGGGCTCACATACTCAGCCTGACCGTAATTTGGGGGCAAACATTCCCCTCACACATGATGATAGCTGGAGCTGACAGGAAGCCCACCAACTCAATCAGGGCAGAGCCGCCTCTCGACTTCACCTCCTTTACACTTTTCTCCTGCTTTGCTGTCTCGCCAGGTAAAACCACAGGGGGCCACAGGGGGCTTCCCAACCTCCTTCCCTCTTCTCTTCCGGCTCACCTGCATACCCCAGCCCCACGTTCACCCCAGGCCAGGTCTCAGTGGTCCCATCCGACGAGACCAACATAGAAAGGCACCTCCTGGCCTTTGTCTTCTTTTTTTTTCTTTCAGTACTAGGGATAGAAGTCCAGCCCTTGCGCTTCCAAAGTAGGCGCAGTACCACTTGAGCTAAATCCCCAGCCCTGCCTTTGTCTTCTTTTGAACAGGGCTGATTCTCATCCTGTCATGTCCCCTAAATTACAGGTTTGTTAAGGAACTGAGAGAGCACACAGAAAAGCTCAGCGGGAGCGGGACAAGGCCCAGCCTCTGCGAGGACACTTTAACCAATGGATTCCTTGGGTCCTCCCTGCCTCGGGCCTCTCACTCTCCTGCATAATCCAGCCGTTCGGACACTGCCTGCTCCGTTTTCAAAGTTTTTCTGCAGAAGCACACACTAACCCTCTGACGGTGGGCGAGCTCGACCCCAGGACAGCCGTGTGAGTCTCTCCCCGCAAGGCCCTTGACAGCAGGGAGGAGCTTGAGGAACAAAGACCTTCGTGCCTATTGCATAACAACAGAAGGGTGCCATGCTGGAGTCGCCACCCTGCAACAGGCCCCGTTCTCTGCCAGATCCAGAATGTCTCCTTTCCCACCTGCGCCCGAGGGCAGCCTATCGTAAGCTCCCTCGCCGCTACCCAGGGCATCCCATCTGGATCTGCCACAAAGCTCTCCCACCCCAAGTCCCTCAGAACCCCGCCCCGCTTCCCAGCGCCCTCGCTCGCTGTGCTCTGCAGCTTTCACCTCCACCAAAGCCTGTCAGTAGAGGTTTCTGTTTGGGCTCATTTCTCCTTCAGTGAATCGGGTTCGAGGTAGGATTATAAACTATCATCAACTAGTAAGATTGCAGTACAGTCACTTACAATAATGATCCAAGAGAAATCACAGGTGGGCAAAACTGCGATCAGCCAATAAGATGACAAATACAGTCCTTAGCCTAAGGGGGTGTGGTAGCTTCTCTCCTTTTACAACGCTGGCCGTCAGAGAATGCTGTCTTGATGGTCCTCCTTGTGGCTCCTGGAGGGCTGGCGCAGTCTGACCGCCTAGAAAACATCTAATTAGCTTACCTATCTGCAACATTCTCCCCTCTAAAATGTACCCTAACTGCCATAAGGGGGCAAGACTGTTCTGGCTGCTTGAGCGGAAGAAGGTCACACGCGTGACTGGGAGTCAGGGTCTTTCTACACAGGGCCTGTCAAAAGGCTCTTGATAGTTGCCAGGCACTGTCACTTGGGCAGGCGAATAGCTTTGTGTCTGGAGGAGCCAAAGCCAAAGAAACAATTCACAATACACAGGCCTGGGCTGGGGACGTGGCTCAGTGGCACTGTGCCTGCCTCGCAAGCACAAGGTCCTGAGTTTGTTCCTTGGTACCGGGGTAAAAAATAAAAGACTACATGGGCCCAATAATACAGTCAGCAGGATGGTTAGGATATAGCCAACTAGTTCCCCTACCAGGAAGAACTAGTAATAGCACCTCCCACAAAGAGGATAAGGAGATGGTCCAGGGGGTTCAGAATCTGACATAAAAGTCATTTGTGGTTTAGCAGTTGTGTGCTGTGTCCTAGGTCAGCCTGGTGCATCCTGTAAAATAAGTCTAGCGCCTCTGTCACTGGTTCCATTCGTTGGCGTTTGGCAGCCTCTGTTAGTTCTTAGACTCTCTTACTGGGGGAGAGTATGATATTGGATTCTGACACTTTGTCACAAGGAAGAGAGGTTTATTTGGGTCACTGTTTTGGTCCCTGGTCCTCCCGCTCCAAGGTGGACACAGCACAGTGGAACGGCCTGGCGGAGGAGAGCCGCTCACAGCAGGGAGAACAGGAAACAGAGCGGGGCCAGGGCGGGGAGCTGCACCCCCCGGTCACAGCCCAGCACCTCACCACACAGGTAACTATGGCTTCATCAGCAGATTAATCTGCAGAGGGCACAGCCCCCCATGACCCAGGCCCCTCACACACGTGAGCATTTGGGGGACCTTTTAGATCTCTACCTAACAGGTCTGTTCCAGCCCAGCCCTTTGAGGGGGCACCTAGAAGCATCCTGGGGCCCAGAGGTTTGCATCCAGGGCCTGAGGAAGGGCAGGGCTGGGTACCGCTGTCCTGCATGCAGGCGTCACGTGTGGCAGACAGCAGCCACAACCTCTGCGTTGTCTGCTGAGGTCCCCTCTTCCTGTCCCTTGCCTGGACTGCGGGGCAGAGCCTCGGCTCACTGCTCCCTGAAGTCCCAGTCACTAGGTAAGAAGTGTCTTGCAGGACCAGGTGAGGGCAACGGACCCTGGCCTGCCTTCTACAGGAAACATGGGGGAGGTCAGAGCCTCGTGGATCATGGGAGCAGGCCCAGGTCAGGAGCGCAGGGTGCCATGGAGGGGCCACACGCACCCCGCTGAAGGGTTCTGCCTGTGTCAGGAGCAAGTGCACACGCGGAAGGGGCAGGTGCGGCACCTCCCTGTCCTGCACCGCGCCGGGTGGGGCCTCCTGCCAGGTGGGTCCAAGTCCCACCTCCTCGGGCACCTGGCCCTCGGCCCCCGGAGGTGACCAGCCCCTGCCGTGGCTCCCACACCCCGTCCCACAGAGCCAGCCTGCAGGTGGGTGAGCGAGCACAGAAGCCAGGAGGCTACGTAGGAAGCCCACAGGCCCGAGCTGGGCCAAGCCACAGAGCCAGTGGGCGCTGGGCGGCAGCAGCGGGCAGCACAGCTGTGCAACTGGGCACGTGCCAGGGAGCCCGGACACAGGGTCTCAGATGAACAGACTAAAGAGCCTGGAGATTCCATCCTGAACACGTCCCAGAGAGGAGCCCAGGCTCGGCGGCCCCTGTCTGCTCAGCCACAGTCTGTGCAAAGTCCTTTTCTGGGCCAGGAGCAGGCGGGGCTGGGCCAAGGAGACCTGGGCAGGAGCCTGCTGCCAGCAGAGAGAGACGGGGGCAGAGGACAAGGGGACACGGCTGGCAAGAGCGAGGAGAAGCAGCCAACTTCTGTTTCCAATAAGCGGAGGACGATAAAAGGTGTAATTAGCTAATGGAGCACAGGACAGGGTGCAGCACAGCCCTGCGGGGCCTGCGACAGGGCGTCTGCGCCTCACATACAGATCAGCCTGAGAGTGGCTTCGGGGAGCCGGCCGGGCGCCCTGAACCCAGCGCAGTGGGCAGCCCGGCTGGCACAGGGGACGGGGTGCTGAGCTCCAGCCACCGCCCCAGGCGGTAGGTCATCTTGCCTCCGACGGGGCCTAGGAGCCGCCCAGCCGGGCCTCTCTCCCTGCTCATGACCCACAAAGGGCTGGGGCTGCCAGGCGGGGCTTCGGGCCACAGGGAGCCCGTGGCACACGGCAGCCTCGGTGCCCTTCCATGCCGGGCAGGGAGTAGCCAGCAGCAAGCAGCCCCTCAGACAGAGGCTCCAGACACCAAATGTGACCACAGCCGCGCTGCAGGGGCTCCCCGGGCCCTGTGCCCAGAGGAGGCCCAGCACCGCCTGCCAGGGGCTCTGGGGTCAGACCTGGGATCAGAGCGAAGGCGCAGCCCGGACCGCACAGGAGGCACAGACACGCCCGCTGTGGAGCGGGGCCAGGACTGCAGGGAGCCCAGCCCCACGGCTGGCCCTCCTCGTCCTGAGCTCGGCTGGAACCCAGAGGCAGCGGGGACAGCCTCCCTGTCTTGCTGTCACTAAGCTGCCAGCCTGCCCTCAGACTGGTGAGTGTCCTGCCTCGGCCTCCCCGTGCGTCCCGCCACACCCGCTCCCCCTCGTGTCTTTCACTCCGCTGTCCAGAGAGGACAACCAGGCAGGACCACCCCAGCCCCAGCAGGAGCGGGCACAGCTGGGGGAGCCCGTCTCCCGCCGGTGAAGCCCACAGGGCAGGGCTGGGGCCGAAGCCACAGAGCCCGGTAGGGCACCAGACAGCAGCAGAGGGCAGCACAGCTGTGCCAGCGGCACGTGCCAGGAGCCCGGACACAGGTCCCCGGGGCGGTGTAGCCGCAGGAGGACTCGAAGATTACCAAACAAACAACAGTCATTTACATGAGCGACACGGCACCGCGGCCCTGAGGCGGAGGCTGCAGCGCTGAGGGCCGCGTCCGCAGTGCAGGCGGGCAACAGGCCTGGGCGGGCACCGTGCAGAAAACATGCCTGTGGAGAGCCGCTGCCTGCCAGCACTCAGGGTCCAGTGGGCAGACGGCCACGCCCCGCTTCATGTGCCCCCTCGTGGCACGGCCAAAGGGGCCACAGCGACCGTGGCATAGGGCGGTGCCCCGGGGCCCCCACTGCTGCCGTTGTCCCTGCAGCCTGTGGGCCTGGCCTTCAACGCACGCTCCGACCTCAGGGGCCCAGCCAGCTCTCCTGCTGAAGGGCCAGAGGGCGCCCGGCACAAGCTGGTTTAAACCTCTTTCTCGTGATTAATATTGACCTGATGCTGGAAAGCCGGCGGGGCAGCGTCAGGTAAGAGCTGCCCCGGCTTCCAGCCACGGTGGACGCTCTGCAGTCTCAGCTGTGCGGGCGCCTTGGGTCAGCTCTGCCGCACCCTCGGGAAGCCGCCCTCGCGGTGTCAAAGTACGTGCTGCCCTTCCGGGGTCCAGGAGAGAGAGCTCCCCTTCCAGGCTTGCAAATAGCCCCGCAGCCACCTGACGCCGGGGCGGCGGGCCCCCCGGGGCGGCCAGGGGCTGAACGCGGTTCCCCCAGGGGGCCGCTGGGGAGAAGGCTGGTGCCAGCCCCACTCAGAGGGGCACCGAGCGCCCACCCGGCCCCTCGCCTGACAAGCAGGTGGCTCTTCCTGGCCCTGGAGTTGCCCGGTTCCAGCCCCAGTGCCACCATACTGAGGGCACCGCCACCCTGCGTGTCCCTCACACCACTGCTTTGGGCCTTCTGACCTGCTCCCCCTCGCAGGCAAGGAGGGCTGTGCCCAAAGCCGCCCCATGTCATGGGCATGGCTGCCAATGGCCATGGGGAGGAGCCTGCCAGCAGAGGGGTCCAGGGATGGGGGCAGCGCCTTCCTCCCGCCCTGACTTTGTCCCCTCCTGGCCCCGTACACCGCAGAAATCAAGCTCGTGCATGCGTGCGTGTGTGTGTGCATGCGTGCGTGCATGCGTGCGTGTGTGTGTGTGTTCAGCAAAGCACCACAGTAGGGTCCAAAGAAGCCTTGAGAAGAGCAAAGCACAGGTCTGGGCAGGTGAGGACAGACGGCCAGCTGGGCTCTCAAGGTCAAGGCCGGCGGCAGCTGGCACAGACGCCTCTGCAGACGCCTGGAGGAAGCAGGCCGGAGGCCACACAGAGCAGCAGGAGAGAAATCCGATTAGCAGGGCGGGAGCCGGATCCGATTAGGCGGCCTGGCCGGCTGGGCAGCTAGGGCTGCAGAGCGAGCGGATGAGGAAAGGGTCTGGTTTCCAGCGGCCAGCGTGGCGCCTCCCCAGGGAATGCCCTGGCAGCTGCCTCCACCTGGCAACCTGGCACCTGGGGGCCCTTGAGAAATTAAAGACATAACGAGGACCAGCTCTAGAAATTTCTGTCTTTGGCCAGGCCAGACCTGCCTCTGCCAGGCCAGTACCCGTGCACTGTGCCCTGTGGGCCCCATGGGGCAACTCCACCCCACAGGCAAAGGGGACTCAGTGCTGCTCTCTCACACAGATGCCATTCAGGCCCGGGGGTCTCCAGGGACTCTCGGGTCAGGCTGCACCCGGGCTGAGCCCAGTCGAGGCCAGGCCGGGCTCTGGGGTCCACTCACTACCATCCTCGCTTTAGAATCCGGGCCGGACTGAATGCACTCCCGGGAAAACACAAGCAGGGGTCTGCCCCAAAACTCCCTGAGTCACAGAACTTCACCCGGGACCACATTTCCAGCGTCCTGTGCTTCCCAGCTGTACGGGGAACACAGGCAAAGGCTTATGTTTACAGTGATCAGCTGCTGCTTGGACGCTGTCATTAGAGCCAAGGTCATGAGCACATCCAGCCCTGAATGCTTTCCTGGCCCTTGGGGTTCCCTGCCCATCCCCCCGCTACACCATGAGATAGCTGCTCTGGGCCTCCAGCTGCCGGGGATAGAGCTGCATTTCCGAGAGTCTCATACGTAGGGAATCCACAGCTCATTCATGCGTGGTCTGGCTGTATCACTTGGCACCGTTACCCTGATGTTTGTCCACATTGCCAGGATCAAAATGGCACTCCTTTTACATGGCTGCATAGTGTGCTCTACTGTAAGCTGAGCCTCTTTACCCATTCACCCAGTGATAGTGTTCGGGTCAGTTCTGGTTGATCGGTCCACCCACTGGTGGAGGCCGGGTTTAGTTTATCTGTTCGCTCATGGGTGAGCACTCACTTCAGCTGCTAGGAGCACGTGCCTCGCTTCTCTTGGGGGGAGGCCTGGGAGGGAGGGGCTGTGGCACGGAGCAGATCTTCAGCTTTTGAAGGCACGGTTTCCCACCTTGGCGAGAGTGCCGTGGCCCCACCCTGGTCAGCACTGACCACGTTCCACCTGGCCTTCCCGACCGTCCGGGTGGGTGTGTGGAGCTAGCCCGCTGGGGTTTTAATTCACTTTCCCAATGAATGATGTACTTAATGCCTACTCTATGAACACTGTGGTCAGAGTTCAGGGGAGTTTAGTCCTTTGAACTTCATGGGAATTGCTAGAAGGCCCAGATGGGTCTGTTCCGGTGAACTGTGTGGGCACCAGGGAGCATGTCTGGGTGCTGTTGGCTGGCGTGTCCTGTACACGTTCATCTGGACGGCCTCCCTCGGGTCTTCTACACCCCCTACGTGCCCCCTCAGTTTCCAAGTGGGGTCGTGGTAGTGGTCTGGGAGTCTCCTTCCGGTGCTGGCTGTTTTGCTTCTTGTGTTTTGAAGCTTTGTTATTGGGTGCATATGTGTTTAGGGCTGAGTTCTCTTGCGTGGATTCCTCTGCTACTGTGAAGTAATCCTCTTTTTCCTTACAATGTCCCTGGCTTTTACCTCTACCTTGACAAGGCAGTTACCCCTGCTAGCTTCTCAGTAATGTTGTCCTGGAGTGAATTTTCCCAGCCTTTTATTTTTCATCTATTTGCCTCTTTTGTGCTTTTCACATAAGCACCACATAGCTAGATCTTGCTTTCTCCATCAGAATGACAATTTCTGCCCCAGTTTGAGCTCATGGACCTTCAGAACGTTGACACGACCGTGAATTTGGTTAGGTTAAACATGTTGTCTTGCTAACTTGTCTCTATTTGTCCCGTGTGTCACTTTTTCTGCTTCTGTCATCTTTTGGACTGACTTTTAATTCCGTTTATTGGCTCAGGAGCTGTAGGACTCGTTTCCTTCCGTGTGTGGACAGGTCTGTGGCACAGTGGTGTCTTGTCGCGTGGTATGTTCCCACACCCAGCCTGTGGCAGCCTGTATGTCACTTCTGCACTTGTGGCAAACCTCACAATGTGCCATTCATTTTTTGGTTGTGCTCTAAGCAGTTGGTTGTCTTTCAAGGTGAGTCTTCAAATGTCCCTGTACCTTTTGTTTCTGGTTCCTCAGCTTCTCCACGTCCTTCCAGGCTGCCCGTCTGAGGACACCTTTCGGAATCTGAAAGTCCCTGCGCCTCCTCCTCAGAGCGCATGATCTCAGCCCCTCGGGGCCCTCCGCTGCGCCCAGGAAGTGGGAGCTCCCGCGCCTCCTGCACACTCAGCGCCTCCCGCTGGCTGGTTAGCTTCAGTCCTTGTCCCTGGCGCGTGGTTGACCATGTTCCTCGTGTAACGTTTCTTGTTCTTCAGGTTTATTGAGATTCTTGGGTCTGTGGGTTTATATAATCCAAATGTTTGTTTTATTCCCTTTCTCCACCTTGGAAGATTTTTTTTCCTTTAGCTTCCTCCCTCCCTCCCTCGCTCTCTCCCTCTCTCTCTCTCTTTCTTTCTTTTCTTCTTTCTTTCTACCAGAGATTGAACTCGCTCATCAAGCTACCCACCAGTCTTTTTATCTATTATTTTGAGACAGGGTCTTGCTAAATGGCTGCGTTGCTATGTTGTTGAGGCTGGCCTCACACGGGGGGAGGGGAAATCCTCTGGACCCTTGCAGGCTGGACCCTCAAAGCGCCGAGTGCTTGCGGCCGGGCCGCCTCCTGCCCGGGTTGAGCAGCATCTTTGCATCCAGCCCTGAGTCGGCACCTCCTCGCCGCTGCTTCCTCTGGGTCAGGAGCACGCGGAGCCCAGGGCCAGGCCTCGGTCTCTCGGCAGCTGTTTCCCACACAGCTCTGTGTCACGTTTTGGCCCGAAGATATTTTCAAATCGCCGTGTCCACGCCTGGCGACGTGGATGGCCCTGCCCTTGGCAGCACGGTCAGCCCTGGACACGCTGTGTTTTCCGGGGCTGCGAGGGCCTGTGTGAGTCCCTGGCCGGGGCGGCGGGTGGCCCGCACGTCCTGTGTGGTGGCTCCGATTAGCCTGGTTGCTGTGCAAATGCCGTCGGAGCTGCCTGAAAGAAAAGAGCTCAGTGTTGAAGGTAACCCAGGCAGCTGCCGAGGCTCAGAGGACAGAGGTGGCCTCGGAGGAGACAGGCGACCCCTGGGGGAGGCAGGACCCCCCTCCCCTCCTGGCCGGACAGGAGAGCGCAGAGAGGACGGGGGGGGTTCAGGAGAGCCAGGCGCCCCGAGCTGCCTCCGTGGGGCTGGGCACTGCTCGCCGCCCGTCCGCGCAAGGCCGAGACAGGCAGGCTGCCGTCGGGAGACGGGAGCTCAGATGGATCGGCTGTCCCTGCGGCCCACCCCGGGCTGCGCACCAGACGCTCCTGCTCGAGCACTGGCCCGTGGAGGGAGCTGGAGGCTCACTCCCGAAACCCGCGCGGGTCCGCTGTGAACACCCGTGACGCGGATCCGTGCGGCACACGCGGCTCCCGGCCCAGGCCCGGCCGTGACGTTTGTTTCCTTCGCTGTGTCTGGAAAGCGTCTCGTCTCACCGCGACGTTCCGCGTCTCAGTCCGTTTCCGGGTGCGTCACGCCTCCTGCACCCTCTGTCGCCTGCTCGTCCGTGCGCGTTTGCGCCACCTCAGCCTCGGGCGCGCCCATTGCCGGGGCTTTGCCCTGCGGCTGCCTGTTCTGAAGCCGCTGCCAGGAGCCAGTGGCAGCCCTGACACCTGCGCCCCGCGTCCCCCTGCACCCCACACCGGGGACACAGAAACAGTCCCCACGCAGTGCCCCGTGGTCGCTTCCTGCCGGGGACAGACCCTCTCAGGCTGTGCAGGGCCGCACGGCTCTCTGGGACTAAGGCAGGGCCCAGGCAGAGCTGGACGGGAGACTTCTGGTCAACTTAAACACCGGGGTACACAGCGCCTCCCGACGGGTTGGGGCGCGGGCAGGAGGCCCCCTGAGGGCCCACCTGCCCCGCGTCATCAGGCTCCCACCCAGGGCCGCACCCCAGCCCGCAGGGCAGGTCTGGAGGCCGTCACGCCGCCGCCCGCCTGGGGCATGTGGTGTCCTCAGAGACACCAGGCCGCTGGGCTGGGCTGGGACCTGGAGGATCTGGGGGTCACCGTGACACACCCGGGATGTCCAAAAGGGAATGGGAAGGGCAGGGGCATACCCCAGGGCCCCTGGGACAGGATGCATGGAGGAGGAGGCTGCCTCCTGCCCCTCCCGCCCCTGCCCAGGTGACGCCGGGGTGCTGGGCGAGTGTGCGTCCCAGCGGAGGGGAGCCCTGCCCGCCTGGCCTAGGCCAGGCCCCCTCCCCATGGGAACACCAGCCGTCCCTGCCGAGTCCCTGGGACTCGGAAGCACCGCAGGTGGAAGGACCCAGCCCCGGCTGGGTCTTGGGAGATGGGTGACAGGCCCCCCGGTGGACAGACAGAGGGATGGATGAGCCCAGACGCGTGTTACCGCCCAAGGCTAAGCGGAGATGGCCTCCAAGGGTCCTCCTGGTGCCAGACACATCTAGCTGCCCAGTCTTCGGGTTAGGAGTCCGGCCAGGGAGGTGACAGAGAGTGGAGCTGGGGTCCTTCCTCCCTGCCAGGCCCAGGCAGGGGGGCTGAGCGAGGTGGGGCTGTAGGTCACTTTACTGTGACCAAGCCAGCTGGCGGGCGTTCACACCCCCCGAGTGCCCCGTCCTGTCTTAACGCCCTGCCGGCCATGTGCTGTCCTTCGGCTGCTCCCAGGGCCGCTCGGAGTCTCTGTGGGGCCCACCCGGGGTTCTGTGGACCCCACCAGTGACAGATGGGGGCAACACTGGAGGGCTCACCCTGGGGCCCCGGAGCCGTGCTGTGGCCTGCACTGCCCTCCCAGCTCGGGGCTGACCACCACCGTCCTCTGAGGCGAGGAGCTTGTCCAGCCCGGGGACCCCCTCTCCGAACTGGGTGGCTCTCAGCCCGCTCAGATGCACCCTGGGAACGGGCAGGGCCAAGGGGCTTCCCCTGAGCATACTCCGGGGACCCTGCCCAGCCACTCTCCGAGCCTGGTCCCAGCAGTGCCCCAGGGCGGGCTCACGCCAGGCGAGCAGCCCCCCCACCAGGCTGAGGTCCAGCACAGGTGACCACTGCCCCCCCTGCTCTGGGTTTCCAGGTAGGGATCCCAGGCGCTCCCAGCTCCTGTCGCCCAGTGGACCCCAAATCCAGAGCGGTGGGTCTCCAGGAGGCACAGAGTCCACAGAGCAGAGGGCAGTGAGGACAGCATGGGGACGGTGGTTGAGGACCCAGGGGCTCGGGGAGGACAGGGCGCCCCTACCTCATCTCTGCCCTGGCCCGGCTGTGGGCCTGGTGGCACAGTCTCACTCAGCTCCAAGCTGGCATCCATACCAGCCATCAGCAAAGGCCATGGCAAGCTCCCTCCCTTCCCTGGGGTCCCTTCTGCCCCCTGGGTTGGGGCTCTGGGCATCAGTCATGGCCTTGGGCACCCTCAGACCCCGGCCCTCGGGCCTTGCCACTTGGCTGTGTGTCCCCCAGGACTGTGATCGTGCCAGCGCCTCGACACCACCTGCTGGAGCTGAGACCCCATACTGCATGCAGAGCCAGGTGCACGGCCAGGTGGGTGCTTGGCCAGGACCTGGGCACCAGGCAGCAAAAAGCTGCAGCATGTGCAGCCGGACAACAGCTGATCTCACCCCCACCCCCCCTCACACACACGTGCGTGCATACACACATACGCACACTCACACACTTTGTGCTGTCCCATGCCTGGGCCAAGAGTTCTCTGCCCGACAGGGTCAACCTCCACCCGCTTCGCTGGGCAGTCTCGCGAAGCTGAGACCATTGTCTAGGGCCAGTGCTCAGTGGGCGGTGGCAGCGCCCAGCTCTGAGTGCCAGGGCAGACCCGTGGCACCGGGCCGAGGCTGGGACCTGCGTTGGGAGCTCCCCAGTGTGGCCTGGCCTTTCAGGTGCTGTCCAAGGGGAGCAGGAGCCACGGGCACCCGGGAGGAAGCAGGCAGCTTGTCTTGGCCTCACCCCCCAGCCCTCAGACTCCCCTGCTCCGGGACGGCCGCCCCAGTCCGAGCGGGCTGGAGGCGGAGGCGGAGAGGAGCACTGACCAGCAGGGCCACAGGGAGCCAGCTCCCGAGGGCCACCCTGCCCTGCCCAGCCCGCCCAGCCCGGCTCTCACCTGCTGCCAGCTGCACAGTGCTTTGGAAAGTTCAATTAGCTTTAATCAGTCCACATTTAATCCATTTTCATTAGTTTTAACTAATGTACATTTCTAATTAGTTAAAACTTGGGGTTTTCGCCTAAGAATTTCAGACATCAGGCTGGTCCTCTATAGCACCAATACCCATAACCCTGACCCTCAGGGACCTCTGGGCAGTGGCCAGCAGCAGGGTGGAGGGGAGCCAGGGTGCACCCTACTGGCCAGTGCCCTGGGCCAGCCCGAGCTGGGGCCCAGCTGCCGGGGTCAGTCTCGCCCAGCATTGCACACAGCCACACGCATACCGCTGTTCATGGGGCCGAGCCCGAGGGACACCGCTGGGGCTGCCCAGGCCTCTTTCCAGCTCCATATGCCCCAACTGCAGCTCTGACCTCGGCCCCATGACCCCTGGAGGGCTGCCCAGGACACGGGGCCTCTGCCCCGGGGGAGCAGGAGGCACCGGGACCCTAAGTCCCCGGCCCCGAACCCCAGATTGGACGGTGGGTGTGCGGGTCCTGCAGGAGGGGCCCAGGCCCCCGGGAGGTGCACAAGCCTGGGGCTCCCACAGGGCCCGGGGAGCTAGAGCAAAGCCAGGCCCGCAGCTCACACCGCGTCCTGTGCCCCCTGTACCTGGCCTGGCCCTGGGCACTCGAGGGTGTCGTGCCAGACCAGGGTGAGCAGGACCCATAACCCTGACCCTATCTGGGGCCTGCCTGGCCATCGTCAGCATGGAGAGCCCCCAAAACCAGGAAGGGGGGCGAAGGTATCTTCCTGCTATCCCTGACAGAGGCCCTGGGCCCCCAGTCCAGGCCTGGCCCCCTGGGGAGGAGGGGCCCGGCACACCCCGAGGCCCAGCGCAGGCACTGCGTGAGGCCCTCTGCAGAAGGTGCCCACCCAGGGCCAGGGCCCCTTAGCTCTGGTCTCAAGGTCTGTCCCCACCTGCCCTCAGGCCAGAGTCTGCCTCGTCAGTGCCAGCATGCAGAGAGCCCACGGGGGCCTCCTAGTGTCGTCTGGTGAGAGTGGACGGCAGCTGGTGTCCACCCTAGACCAAGAGTGGATCCCTCCACACTGCCCTTCCCACCCCTACCCAGCCCTGAGCAGGGCACCTTAGCTACGCGGCCGGCAGCTGTCCACCCTAAGGAAGCTGCTGAGCCAGGACCCAGCGCCCCCTGGTGGCCACCACACACACACACAGGGTCCATCTGAGCAGCTCGGAGCCCAGGAAAAACAAGCTCAGAGTTGCGCTCCAGGGCTGCCACTTAGCGGATTCAGAACCGGCAAACAACAGGAGACAGCGGTTTGGAAATACAGGCCCATGGGTCTGCAGGCAAGGGATCCCGTCTCCAGGGTGTGAGGCTCGGCCTTGAAGTGGGGCTATCACGGTCAGTGCTGACTTAGAAAATGGAAAAAAGGGGGCCTGAGGCCGCCACATTGGCTCCCAGGGGCGCAGGGCCTGTCCCCGCGTCCTCTGGCTCCTGCCTGTGGAGGAAACAGGCCCCACTCTCCCGAGACTGCCTCCGGGGGCCTGCAGCCGGAGAGGACCAGGAAGCGTGGACACAGACGGGACAGTGGGGAGCGAAGGGGAGCAGAGGGCAGATGCGGGGAGTGGGGGCAGAGGAAGGGCGGGAAGGGGCACCGCCACCAGCAGCCAGCTGCTGTCCCAGATGCCAGGCCCCAGCGACAGAAGCAGGCTCGCGTTTGTCTGCTGGGAGTGCAGGTGGCCACTGGCTGACCACGGCTGGCTGTGGAACAGGTCACGGAGGCCGGCGCTGCTGGTACAAGGGCCGCGGGGACCTGGGTTGAACAGAGGGCCCTGGGTGCCCCCTCCCGCCTCACACCCGCGGAGGCTCCTCCGCACGGTCCCAGCCCGCTCGCCAGCAGGTGCTTCAGTCACTGGGAATGAGCCCACTGTGCACTGTTTTAATTAACGTTCCGACTTACAGGTAGACAGACCCTCGCGCGGTCTCAAGGAACAACACAGGAAGACCCTGGCACATTGCTCCAGCTTTAGTGAGCTTTGCCAAGCTTCAAGCAGTTCACAGCCTGGCCCCTTGGCCTGATGGTGCTGCCAGGGCAGAAACAAACGGAGGAGGGGCACTCTGACCCCCACAGGGCTGGGGTCCCCGAAGCCCAGGGTGACCCCAGCCCTGCCCGGGTCTTCTCAGTGCCGAGAGGTGGCCGAGGCCCTCCCACGGGCTGGGCTCCGGGAGGGAGCTGGCCAGGCCTGCAGGGGCGGCGGGCTAGGAAGGTGGGGCAGCAAAGCAGAGCCCTCCACTGGCGCCGCCCAGGGCCAGGGCCAGCGCCACACTGGACAAATGGTGCACACGCCAGACAGAATACTAGACGGACAGACAGACCGACACCAAAGGACGGCGGCAGGGTTCGGGGCTCCCGGGGGCGCAGGGCACAGAAGTGCGGTATGGAGGGAGGAGGGGAGGGTGATAGTTAAGGGGGAGGAGGAGGGCGAGGGTCGGGGGTCCCCACTCAAGCCGCGAAGTGCTCATGCCTTTCGCCCAGGTGGCCGTGCCCCAAACTAGGGCTCGGAGCTATTCAATAGGGGGAACTGGCGTGGGCAGATCTTAACTGCACGCTGCTGAGACAGGAAGGGCAAGAGAGCCACGTGGGAAGCTCTTAATCCCCCTCTCACTGAGTCCTGTGCAGGTGTGGCCTCCTGACTGGGCCGGCGCGATCCCGGAGAATCTCAGGTGTCCTTTGTTCGCTCCTGGTTTGATTGTTCAGATGAAAGAAACAGCAAATAACATGGAGACCAAAGCAGAAAGGGAACACAGCACAGGCGACAAGTCAAACAATGGAATAATGAGAAAAGCAGAAAATAATTTTAGTTAATTTAAATGCAATTAAAACTTGATTTTTTTGGATCCAAATGACAGTTCCTCATAAAATAAAACAGTATGAAACTGAGTTTTGAGCCTTCCTTTCACCCTGGAATCATTCATGTCCACATGTCACCACTGCAGGGCCGGCAGCAGTGTGGACCTGGCCCAGCAGCCTCTGGGGCCTGGGCGTCGGTGGGCAAGGGAGGGTCCCGTGCAGCCCTGTGGGGCACAGAGGGCTTTGGGAAGGCAGGAGGGTGGGGCCGGGGCTGCAGGTGATCACTGCCCACCCTGAGCCCTCGGGGCTGGTCCTGGCTCGGCGCAGCACGACCCAGGCGCAGTCAGAGGCTGAGAAGCAGGGCTTCAGGGGTCTGCAGCCCGGGGTGGGGCTGAGCAGGGCAGGGTCTCCACACCGAGATGTGGGGGTCGCACGGACACCTGCAGCCACGCCACCCCCACGTCCAGGTGCTGGGGCCCGGCCGCCGTGCTGGGCGCCACGCTTGCTGCCTGCACGCCCCTGGCCTCTCTCGCTGGACGCTCCTGGCTCTCTGCTCTGCTCAGGGATCCTCCCGCTGTTTCCCTCAGCACTAACTGGGGCCGGGACAGACTTCCAGGAGGAAAGGGAGGGGACCGAGCCCTCGACATAGCACTTTTATGGAGGTGCAGTTCACAAGCCGTAAACTGTACCCACAAAAGCAAGCAGTTGGACGGGCTTGGATACGTGGGTGCGCCCTGGCCAGAGCCAGCACCGCAGGCTGCTTGTGGACGTCGCTCCGGGGGGACATCAGAGGCCGGCTACGGTGGCCTCTCACTGGCGGGCCCCTCCCGTTACCATCGCCGTCTCCACCCTTGCCACCTTTATCCGCTAACACATATCTGGATTGCCACCGTGCGGCCAGGGCAAACCCAGCACCAGCTTCTGTGCTGACCGGTCTCGGCCTGACAGGCTGCAGCTGGGCCCGTGCGGCTCCCTGAGCTCGTACCCGCGTCCCACGTGAGGCTCCGTGTAACACCCGCGTCTCGCCGTGTTCTTGCCAAAGCTCAGGACTGCTTTTCAGCATCAGCCTTCCCCATGGGAGAGACGTGGGCTGTGACGGGGAGTCACTGTGACCTCAGGCACATTTTCTCGTGCCCATTAGTCATTTGTCTGCCTTTGCTCACTGTCTATCTCAGGCATATCTTTAAAATGGGTTATTGATCTTTCCATTTCCGGGTTGTAGGAGTCGTTCACGTCTTCTGAGGTCCAGAGGCACGCTTCTTCCCAGTGTGGCTGCCCGTGTGCGTACCAGAGGCCTCAGAGAAGCAAGAGCTCTCAGGTAGTGAATGCCACGAGGTACCCTCCCTGGCACACCCTCTGCTTCCTGTGTGCCACCCAGATGGGCAGACGCCCTCCGTTCCCACTTCTGAGGCACTGAGAGTTGGGCTGCCTGTGTCTCCAAGGCCCCCAGGTCCAGCCTGGTACCCACGGATGAGCCAGGGGAAAGAGAAGCTGCAAGAAGCCTGGCCTGTGGGAGGCCGCGGGGTCCCTATGCAGGAGCCCCATAAGGAGACGGGGTTCCTGTGCTTCCTGGCTCCCTCCACCCGCACATGGGCAAACACACAAGAACCTCTTACAACACATGACAGCCGATGTGCAGGACGAAGGGACCTGACTGCTCACTACCAACATGGTTGCGTTTGCATGAACTGACCTTGCTGTGCAACTCCATCCCTCATATCGAAGCCCCCCCCAGGCCAGCGCCAGGGGTCCTGGACCGCAGGCACCCAAGCCCGTGCTGCTCGCCCTGCTGGGCACTGGCCTCTGGAGCTGCTGGTTACCAGGGTCTCTGCCCACGGGCACTCCTGTGGAACCCTGGGCCTCCTGGGGCCAGAGCCTGCAGCACGGCTTGGGCAGGATCGTGTCTGCTGAGGTGGGCTCAGAGGCGAGGGGCAGGCTGGCAGGAGCTGCCCACAGGTAGCTGCCTCGTGCCAGGCTCCTCCTGTCCAGTCTGCGTGCTCCCTCCCCAAGGTCTGAGATCCGCTCCCACCTCCTGCTCCCAGGAAGCAGCACTGCTAACTCCCACTGCGTCCTCGGGCATCAGGAATACAGGGCGTCTGGAACACAGCCTGGGGGGTGTGGGGTGTGGACACCATCTGCTGGCCCTTGAAATTCTCCCAGCTTTCAAACCGACACTCCCCATTTTACATGTCTGGGGTCTCTTTCCCATGGGGATCTCTGGATGGGGGGGCAGGCCCTGTTTGGAGGTGAGCACCCAGGAGCTGGTTTTTCCCCCAGGGGTGGGGAGGGGTGGGGCTTCCCACAGTTCCTGCAGCTGATCCAGCCTGAGGGGTGACACCCAGGTGCCTCAACCTCCAGGACACCCCTTGAACTCAGGGGTGGAGCCTCTGCTCAGAGAAGGGGCCCAGCACCCCTGCAGGAGCTGAAGTCCGGAAGTCTGGTGGATGCGCTGTCCCTTGGCCCGGACCTTGTTTGCCCAGATGGCCCTCACACGACTTTTTACCCAGTTCCTCCAGACTCCTGCTGGCTTTGCTTCCCTCCCGCCCTGCGTGGCTCTGACCTACAGGTCTGCAAAGGAATGAGGCACAGCCGGGGGTTGTGTCCCAGCCCAGCCCTCGAGCGTGGCTGGCCGCCACTGTCTCCCGGGAAGTCTCAAGGGCTGGGCACCCGGGGAAGTGGCCCACCTACCCCTCACCGCAGCTTCCCTCCCGGCCAGCAGAGCAGGTGCGGAAACAGGGGTCTGCCGCATGCACGGCGAGGCCGGGGGAGGTCAGCGCCTCGGGCCCGCAGTCCGGCCAGGATCGTGGACCTTAGGCTGGGGAGGGCCGCAGATCGTGGAAATCGCAGGACGGCGTGGGGGGGGGGCGGGGAGGGCGGGGCAGGACCTTGGTCCCTGAGTCATGCCCGGGAAGGGCCCTGGGTCCCGGCTGCTCGGGGGCGGGCTGGCGCGCCGCCAGTCTTCCGAGCTCCGGGAGGGACTCGAGGCGATATCGCAGGGGCCGCGGTCGCGGACGGGCGGGATCGCGCGGGAGAGGGTCGGGCCGGGGGGAGAACAGGGGTGGGGTGGCGACGAGCTTGAGGGACAGGCACAGAGGAGGCGAGGAAGAGGCGCGGGGCCGCCGGGTCCGAGGCCTGCAGAGCACGCGCGAACCCTCTCCGGCGTCGCTCGCGGGGATGACCCCCGCCGCGCGAGCCCCTCCCCTCGGGGGGCGTGACCGAGTGGCCACGCCCCTCCCAGTAGGCTCCGCGCCCGTCGCGCTGCATTGTGGGCGCTGTAGTTTGCATGTGTGGGACCCACACCGCCGCAGTCCAGCGAGCCCAGGCACGAGTCAGTCTGTGCGAGCGCACCCGCGCGCGGCCGGGACCGAGAGGCAGGTGTGGTGAGTCCGGGGTACTGAGCGCCTGTGGCTAGCGCTGCGCGCTGGCGGGGTGCTGGAGTCTCCGAGGGATGCGTGGTGGGGGCCTCGGTGAGTGAGGGCGGGGTGCGGGCTGGGGTCCCCGAGCGCGCCGGGGTCTGAGCAGGCTTACCGGCGCTCTGGGCGCAAAACGGCAGAATCGCCGCGAGTTCCCTTCCGCAATTGCCGCGCGGCTGCCAGGTGGGGGCCGTGAACGCCGTGGCCCACGCCGTGCCCCCGCCCTGGCCTCGCCGGTGAGCCTTTTCCCGCCAAGGGCCTTACGGGCGGAGAACCGTAGCACCAGCGCCTGCCTGCCGCCAGCCGCGGGCCTGCCGTCTCCGCCACGTGCGGTGCCCGGGAGCCCCCGCCCACCTGGGCCCGGCATCTCCTGGCAGGACCTCCTGGTAGGTGGTAGGTAGGTGCTGGACCGCTCCAACAATCTCCCCTTGGAGCAGCGTGTTGCCCGGACCTGCGGAGCACGGGAGGACAGAGAACGGCCTGGACAGTGGCTGCTGCCCCAGTCATTCCTAGGGTCTTCCGAGGTCTCTCACCCAGGAGACCAGCCCCAGGGCTTGTCCCCGTCCGCTTCCGGCGGCCCCTGTGGAGTCTGGCCAGTGGCCCAGACACACTCATCTTCACAGGACTCCTTACTCTTTCTGTGCCCGTGCCCTGCCACTGCCTGGCCTCGGTTCACGGGGAACCTAAGCCGGTTCTGAGTTCTGGAACAACGCTGTTGCTCAACTTCCCCTAGGGAAGATGGGGTAGCCAGTGCTGCTTGCTTGGCCTCACCCCAGGGAAACTCGAGGACCCCCCCAGCAGCCCTCATGGGCTGGCAGAATGCGAGACACCCTGGCACAGTGCAGCCGCCTGCCTCATCCCTTGCTGGTCGCTGGCTGCTTTTGCCTGGGGCTTTTAACTCAGATGTGCCTGTTTGTGCTGGGCCGTGTTCAGACTCGGGGGGCTTAATTATATCACCTGCTGCTTTGAGACAGCACAATGGTTTTTCCTTTCCTTTTTTTTTTTTTTT
>PVIC010005727.1:0-56834 GCA_004025085.1 Thryonomys swinderianus
GGCGACCCGGCGTGCAGCGGAAATGCAGAGGCCCCCCCACAGAGGCAGGCGTTGTCAGCTCTTTGCACAGAGCACATCAGAAACTCCGGTGAGAGTGGGGATTTTCCCGCCTTGTGTGTTCTAACTGCATCAGGCATAAAGTCTCTTTACACAGGTCTGCAGCACATTTGTGCAAATTGGGTTCTAGTTGGGGAAAGTGCAAGGTTTCCAATATGAAAAGCAGTTTGGAGACTATTAGAGACAAACTGAGAAATGTAATAGTTCCAGCGACGCTGAGGAATAATTTGGTAGGTATGACAACAGCATTGCTATAAATGAACTACATTTTATAAATAAATAATGAAATGTAATAAATAAATGTCATAGCTGACATCTGCTTAAAAATGCTTTAGCGGTGGTGGAGAATGAATCTCAACACTGGAGACAGAAGCAGGAGGATCACGAGTTTGAGCCCTGCCTGGGCGACTCACAATTAGACTCTGTAGCGCCAAGTCAAAAAGAAAAAACCAGCGTGAACAGATGAGTCACACCTGCGATAACTCCAGCAAAGGCGGGCAGTATCCTGTGCCTGCAGCTCGACGGCAGCCGTTCAGGTTTTAGGACTCTGATGTCGGGTTTTCCCTGGGCTTGAGGACGGGAATAAGACCACAGGCGCGCAGCCGCAGTGCGGGCCGCAGGGCGCAGGGAGACGGAGGCTGGGCCGGAGCTGCGTGGAGGCAAATCCCGACACTGCCCACATTGCAAGTGTGCGGCAGACCACGCGTGGGAGCGGCTCGCCCGCGCCGGACCTCCGCCTCGGCTCGCCTCTCCCGCCGTCGGACTTGCACACACAGCCACGTTTCATCTCCTTCCCAACTTGACTAAGGCGGTCAGCGCTCTTCTCTAAATGCTGCCCCCGGAACACACCCAAGTGTGACACCAAAGCCAACCCGCCCAGGCCGGGCTCCAGAAAAACCACATCTTCCAAAGCTGGGGGAGGCCAAAGGGAAGCGTGGGAAGGCGGAGATGGCGTCCGCAGGGGGAAGCCTAGCGGAGACAGAGACCCAGGGCTGCGCTCCCGGCGAGGGCGACGCACCCAGCGCTCCGCGTGAACTGCGCTGCTGTGCCGGCCGCCCGAGGACGCAGCCGCGCCTGCATCACGGCCCCTCCCAGCTCCGCGGAAGTGCGGCTGCCACAGCACCTCGTGGAAAGCGCTGCAGCTCGACTGGTCCATTCTCGAAATCATCGCCTCCGTCCTGGGTCCACATCACAGCAGAAGTTCGTGACAAACGGCATTTTCCCTGGTTCTTGAATATTCAGCTTTCTGCCCAGAGCCTGAGCCGCCCCGGCAGCCTGCCTCCTTGTACCTGGGTCCCAGCCTGGGCACCGACATGCAGCCCGGATCGTGCCCGCAGAGACCCAGCCCAGCTCCCCGCAGTCTGAGTCCGACTGCGAACACCAGCACTTCCGGGGCCCGAGCGCCTGGCCACGTTCCCTCGGGAAGCAGAAGGCCGCTGGCTAGAAAGTTCACACTCAGACCCACAGTGTTCTTTCCACTTGGTAAAGCAGCTGCTTGCCAGCAGACCAGCCAAGTGGGCCAGCAAGAGTCGCTCTGCCAGCCTCGGAGATCTGAGCGAACCACACAAACGGAGCGCCCCCTTGCACCCTGAGGAACTCACGTCACGTCGAGGGGGCGCTGGAGCCCAGTGCCGCCGTCTCACCGGGCCCTTGGGCGGCCCCGCAGCTCCGCGGACGTACTCGGGGCTGCGCGGTGCAGGCACCAGTTGTGTCCTGCGCTCTGAGCGGCCGAGGCCCCTGGCACCACCACCGGGGGCTGGGGCGGCGTCCGCCCGCCACGCCGCCCGCGCTGGGTGGGGGTGCATCGCGCCGGGGGCAGCCCCTGGCCAGCAGACCCCTGCCCGCGCCTGCTCGCCCGCTCTGCGGCAGGGCGGGGCTGCCAGGCCCACGGCCCTCACCCCGCGGCTGCAGCCGGCCGCGGCGCCAGCCCTCCCCGCGCTGCAGCGGCGCCCCGCACCGTCCGGAGCCCAGAGCAGAGGTTCCGCGGGGAGCGCCTCCGAGAGCCGCGGCTCCGCCCACACTGCGCCTGCGCCGGGAGCAGCAAGAGGAGCAAAAGGAGCCCGTCCGCCCTCGGGCGGCTCTAGTGGCCGGCGAGGACCGGTCCGGGAGGCGCAAGACCCCTGAGGAAGCCCGCACCCCCCACCCCGGCCTCCGGCCTCCTTCCAGGCTCTTCCAGCCTCCCCGGGAGCCGCTGCGGGGGCAGCGTCACCTCCAGCCCCGCTGCGCTCACAGCCGCCCGCGCTCAGCAGCAGGCAGCAGCGTGTGGAGGCAAAGGCGGTGGTGGGCCCGCCGCGCAGCCCACACGGAGAAGAGGGGGAGGGGAGGGGAGGGGCGCGCAGCGCTCACCCCAGCACCCCGAGCCACGCACAGGGCCGGGTGGGGCTGGGGACGCAGGTGGGGGAGGGCGCGCCCCCCTGCCACGCTGCCTCCCGGGCCTCGTGAGGGGCGTTTGCTTCATACCTAGGAGCGAACTGCGTCTAAAGCTGCGTCATGAGGCCACTCATTTGCTAAAGCACTGCGAGAAAATGCGAACGTGGCCGACTGCTAACGGCAGGTGGGGAGAAGTCCCGCCTCGGAGAAAACCGCCGGGCACCCCCTGCAGTGTGCCAACACCTCACCCCACTCAGCTTGAAGGAGAATTAAAGAGGTGCCAACTTGGCCGGCTTCCAACCGGGACAGGTGCGAGAAGCAGAGGGAGAGGGCAGGCCTGCCCCACGCAAGCAGGCCGAGGGCTGCTTGGCCAGAGCTGCGTCCAGGCCCAGGGACCCCAAGAGCCTCACAGGCACGGGCTGCCTCGGACTCGCCCCCAACAGCCTTGCGGTGCGACCTCAGTTTTACACTAGGACTTAATATAAACACGGTGCTTCGCTGGTTTACAAACATAGCCGCTTCCAGCACCACGCACGACACCCAGCAGAGCTCAGGTGCTACCGTCCCAGAGAGCCAGCCGTGTCCCCAGGGCTGGGCACAGCTCCGGGGTGGGGACAGGGTCACGGGCACCCGAGCCTCCAGCACAGGACAGAGCTGCTTGTGAAGTGGCCCCACGAGGGCCGACAGTCTGAACAGGCGCGATTATGTAACGTGGCGGCTTCGGGTTGTCAAGCATGCGCTCCGCAGACCCGCAAGTCCCAGATCGGAACCTGAGGGCCTCGGGGAGGCGTCCGGGTCCCAGGGCCGGCCCCGGGCTTTGCAAGCCCTCGTGCTCGGGGACGCCTGTCTCCCCGTGTCTCCGGGTGGCTGACGCTGTCCAGACCTCAGCTTCTGCCCCCGGGACACGCACACCCAGCCGTGCGCTCACCGGCGGGCAGAAGCACGGCCTCCTCCGTGTCTCTTTCTGTGCTGCTGTCTCTGCCCACGAAGGCAAGGAAGCCCTGCGTCAAGGACCCCGGACGCGAGTCCTCCACAGAACCAAGATGCCGCTTGCCGTGCGGCGGTGTGCGAGGAGGCGAGTGCAACCCTCACCGCGGTCTGATCCACAGGCTGCGAACGGCCGAGCTGCTCGGAGGGACCGCACGTGGGCCCGGAGCGTGGAAACCATTTGTCAGTGAGCAGCCATAATGTGAGCCTACGGCCTTATGCAAAGAAAACGTTTATACATTTGCAGAGCAGTGTAATAAGATTTTTGCAAATGCAAAGATAAAATGTGCTATCGTTTATCTTGGATTATAATATCTGGGATTTGATCGCCTTGAGAAACATCCAGACCAAGTCCATTACAGATTTCGCTCACACCGCACACACCATGAAACACTTAACAAGTACTTTTTTTAGACTTCTCAAAAGATTAGAAAGGAAGAAAACTGTCTGTTCGGTGCAGACGAAACCATTACCATGTGGACACATTGTGGCGAGAGAGGGGAAACAAAGAGAACGGAGACCAGCCGTGAAAA
Organism: Thryonomys swinderianus; assembly: GCA_004025085.1. NCBI lineage: Eukaryota > Metazoa > Chordata > Mammalia > Rodentia > Thryonomyidae > Thryonomys > Thryonomys swinderianus. Next base: position 3,948 of record PVIC010005727.1, read on the forward strand.
TGACCACGATCACTTTTCTTAAACCACTCACTTGGCAAAGGGGGACCTTATATCCAGCCAGGAAAACTCCTCTCAGGTTCGTACCGGCGGCTCAAAACAAGTGTCCCTTGCACAGCGCTGCCCCAAACTGCAGGGCACGGGGGTCTGACCGGCCACGCTTCGCTTCTGCGGCTCCGCCCTGAGCCGCGCACACAGGCAGCGCAGCCATGCCCACGGCGGACTGACGAAGCGCCTCCTCAGAACTCCCTTTTCAGCAGGACTGCCGGGGCCGCTCACTGGGAGAGCCACTCAGTGGTGCGGACAAACAGTCAGCTTTTGTCTAGCAGCAGATTTAATGGAAAATAAATCGCCACCATTTCCAAGGGCAGTAGTTCACCCCAAGACTGGAAGAAAGCCAAGGAGGTGTGAAAAGGGGATGTGTCGAAGAGCAGACCGGGAGGCACCCGGGTCTCAGTTCAGTGGCGCTCAGCGCACAGGCCGAGGGCTTCGAGCAGCGAGCCTCCCGCAGGGCGCGGGGCCGCCTCCCAGCTCCATCCTCCTGCGGCAGCCGGCCCGTCGTGTGAGGACCCTGCCCACAAGGCGCCGCCCCTCGCGAGTGCGGAGCTGATGGTGCCCTGACGCAGCAGCCCCAGCCTTCCGCCTTGCTGTACACAGGACACGCATGGGAGCCGCTGGGCCCAGGCCCGGACCTGCGGGACGCTCTAGACAGCAGCTGCGGGCCGCCGTCCTCTGCAGCCCGGGAGGAGTTGCCCCTTTCACTCCCTTGTTCGTCCGAGAACCTCAGAAACATCCTCTTCAACTACAGACTTGCTAAAAGCCTTGAAGCTGTGTACTCCAAACATTCTTGACACTCTGCTAAGCATTGTTTCGCTTACCTGGTGAAGAGCCAGATAAAGTCTGCAGTAAATGCTGCAGAGAAAGCAGCAGTGGCCACTGTGTCCACGGTGTCCGGCCGAGGTAACGTTAAGGGACGGATGCAGCAAGACCTGCCCTTGGCGTGCGTCGCTGCGCAGACAACGACGGGAAAGCTGCCTGTGCGCGCTGTGCTCTCGCGCCTCAGCCGCCTTTCCCGCTGCGCAGATGAGGTCAGACCCGCTCCATCCACTAGGCGCACGGGCTGAGCAGCTCCGCGGAGGCTGGCGCCCAGGGAGCACCCGCCTCTTGGCAGGGCCCCGTGGCCACGCGCACAAAGCATCCCAAAAGCCCTCAGGAGAGCACACTCCAGGGCCACCCCGTCAACACTACTTCGCCTTTAAGTCCCAGCAGCACAGCTGGCCCTAAAACCAATAAACACAGAAAATAACAATGGCCCCTTGGCAAAATCTATTCGACTCAAGAAAACAAATATTTAAAAGCTACAGTTTTGTGTCTTAAAATTGCAACACTTAGAATATGGATTTCCATCTCCCGGGGTCCTGGCTTCCCAAAATGCCACAGTCTCTGTGCTTTGCCAAGGCCTGGGCTTTGCCACCCCTCACGGCCAGGACTCTCAGGGAACACACAGCGCTCGCAGTCAGTCCAGCCCGGAGTCACAAGCTTCAAAAACATCCTGTCTTGTGCAGCGTCCCTCGGCCTCAGGGGAAGGTCAGGGACACGGCGCCACTCGCTGTCATGTGCTCCCGCGTGGCCCTGCAGTCCTGGGGTCTCCCGAGTGCATCCGTTTCATCGTCATTGTGTTCTGAGTCAAGCTGGTACCACTCCAGAAAAACCCTCCAGTGAAGACAAAATTCTCGTATTTATCTAGGCTTAACTCTGGGGTACCAGCTTTTGTGGGATTTTTGGATTTTCAATATAGATCTCTTTGTTACAAAACGTTTTACTTTTTTTTGAGACAGGGTCTTGCTTTGTAGTTCAAGCTGACCTTGAGTTCACTATGTAGCCCAGGATAGCCTTGAATTCACAGCAATCCTCCTGCCTCTGCCTCCCGAGTCCTGGGATGACAAGCATGAGCCACTACATCCAGCATTGTTGTATGTGGTACCGAGGATTGAACTCAGGACCTTGTGCTTGTGAGCAGATGCCGGAACCACTGAGCTAAATCCCTGGCCCTATAAAACTTAATTTTAAAAGGCTTATGCAAGAATGAAGTTCATCCTTTTAGATGATTCACTATTTCTTTCATGGGACCATAACAGATACTCCAGTGTCTCTTAGAAAAAAGGGGAAATGTCACAGAGCTTGATGCGGTTATATTGCAAGAAGGTGAATTCTCAGGTGGGGCCACCCCGCGTGGGCTGAGGCTACTCTGGAACTCCAGTTTCTTCCGGGGCAAGGGAGGAAGGCTCTGCCTGGACACACAGAGGCCGTGCTCAGCTGCCGGGCCTGGCTCCTTGTCACTGGCTGGCCCCGGGCCACTGGGGAGGAGTGGGGCGCCAGCTCTAGGGACAAAGCACGAAGGAGGTGGGAGTGAGGCCCTGATCACACTGGCAGCCACGGTGCGCACTGCGACCAGGGGCGGAGTCACGGGCACCCGCCAGGCCCTCCCTGCCCAGACCACGCTACCCGGCAGGCACAGACAGTCCCGCGGCATGGAGAGGAATCGCGCCTTGGTGTGCAGGGGCTTCAGGCGGCCCCGACACAGACGGGACTTGGCTCCGGGAGTTAATCTGGATCCCCGGGCGGGGTGGGTATTCTACCCTGCGGAGCAGAAAGGGGCCTCCAGACGCCCTGCGCGGGGAGGCTTGGTCCTGGGAAGCCCTCAGGACGCTGCCGAGGAAGCTACGTCCTTAGGGGATGGCTGCTTCCTGCAGCGGAAAGGTGGCACCTCAAGGTGGCAGGTGGTGGCAGAAAGAGTGAAAGCCCTGCACCCTTCCGAATGTTTAGAGAAAATGTGCAAAGGGCCAGAGAGCTGGAGAGAAGCTGGACGACGGGCACCTGGACGGAGAGCTGCGACGCCCTGCGGGGGCGGCGAAGGCAGTGAGGGCTCGGCTCGTTCTCACCACACGAGCCCTGAAAGACCCGGAGACCCGCTGCCGTGCGAGCTCCGCCCACCCAGCTCGAGGGTCCCGGGGGCGGTGGCCAGGCCGCTTCCCCCCACCAGGGACCCTGCGGCTCGCCCTCCACAGCACTCCGGGCATCCGGACCGGCGCTGGGTGACCTACACTAGCCACGCCGTGCTCCAGCGTGCGAACTGTCAGAGAGACGCCGTGGGCGGGAGGCCGGGACCCAGCGCTCCCAGCGCTCCCTCTGCGCCCTGCCGTGCGCGTCTGCTGAGGTCTGCTCCCTCAGGTCTGAGCAGGGCGCGGCCGGGGCCTCCTCCCCGGTGCACAGTGGTGACAGAGCAACAGCTCCCCGCGTGGAACAGCCTCTGCCAGCCTGACTGTTCTGACCATCACGGACCCCGGCTGAGCCGGCTGCAGGACCCCCAGAGCTGCACCCCACACCAGCAGCAGCAGTTCCAAGGCCACCCCAGCACCCAGACTCCTCCTTCCACCCCAGAGTCCCAGGAAATTAAACTAAAGTGAAATCCTGCAAATCGTGTCTTTCCGCCTATACTGCAAGCCAGACCGGGCCCTTTCCCTGCGGCCCACAGACCTTCTAGCAGCAGCAGCAGCGCCGAGGCGAAGCCCAGTTTCGTGCCCCTCTCCTGGCGGGCGACACAGAGCTTCTCTCCCCAGAAGCACAGAGTTCTAGAACATTCCGGAAGGAAGCGGGGCTCCTCCAGCCCAGCCCTCGGGGACATGTGTGCAGGGAGGGCGAGAACACAGCTGCCTGCGGTTCTGGCCCCACCTCCTGCTAGGCCGGGGCCACGCAGTTTACTACACTTCAGATCCCTCCGAGCTGTGGGCAAGGAAGCCGGTCACGGAAAGAACACAGAAGCTTTCCGGGCGGAGAACACTACTTAGCATATGCACAGTCCCTGAGACGGCCCGTGTTTAGTCTTGAAAAGGCGCCGGCCGGGAATGGGCAAGGTAGGCCGCCTCGGGCCCGGGCTCCTCTGGGGTAGAGCGGAAGCCCACTGAAGCACGGCCCGACCTCTGTGTCGGGAGCAGTCCCTGCGGCCCGGTGAGCCGGGGACCACGGCACGGCCGCTCAGAGGCTGCGCTGTGGCTGCCAGGACGTGGCCACCCCGTGATCTCCGAGTCCGAGCACATAGGGAGAGGAGGCTCCGAGCACCTGCGGGGAGGGTCGGAGTCACAGGGCACCAGGAGGGCGGGACCCACGCAGCCCCAAGGGGCCGCTGAGGGGGGCGGGGCCGCAGGGAGAAGTGTCCTCTCCCTCGACAGGGTAACAAGTGAGACGCTCGGTCCCAAGAGTGACAGGGAAGACAGGCTCCAGGCGGCGGGCTCCGGCAGGTCAGCACCGGAGGCCCTGAAGACGCGGGCAGGAGGCCCCGGCTGATGGCGCAGGGAGCACAGGATGCCGGCGGGTCCAGCTCTGCCTCCCCCTGCAAACTTCACCTCTGCGCATCGAACAGCAAGAAGAATAAGGTCATCCCCAAGGTCACTTGAGGGTGGAACGGGGGGCTCGTGGGCCTGGCACGGAGCTGGCGGCCAGGGTTTGCCAGGCTGCATGGGGCCAGGCTCCTTGCTCAGCTCCGCACGCAAGCATGTGTTTGGCACCAGGAAGCACTGGCAGCTGCGGTGAGCACAGCTATGTGGGTCTCGGTGGAGCTGGGTCTGGACGGCTCGGAAGGCCGTTCAGAGCAGCGAGTCTGACGCCGAAGACTTTCAGCATCACTGAAATGTTTAGCTGCCCAGCGATGGAGAAGTGGATTCTGATATTTCATGGCGAATAATAAGTTATGATAAAGACACTTGAGGTAGCATTGAAATTATCTACAATATATGCTTACAAGATATAGTTCCTAAATTTTATATTTAGAAGAGGAAAAATCAGAAGCAGTAAAAGCCAAACTATTAACAATGGCCATTGCTGGAGGGAAGAACTGTTGGTAGTTGTTTCTTCCTTGTGATATCCTTCTGTATTTTTCAAACTTCCAGCACTGAATATGGTTAGAGATTATACTTACTTTACAAACTGCAAGAAGTGGCTTTCGTTAAAAAAAAAAAAAAGGAAAAAAAAAAGTCCACCTCTTACATAAGCATAGTATAGTCTTACTTGCTTCCAAGGCAAAACACCAAAGGTCTCAGTGATACCGAAGGGTCACTGCAAAAATGACCTCCAAGAGCCAAGGGGGGCAGGCTTGGCACAGAGGACGGGGCTTCCAGCCCTCGCTGAGAGGGGTCTGTTCATGAGCCACAGCCCCTGGGAGCTGAGAAAAAGAACTGACTCCCCTGATACTAGTGAAGGAGACACGTGCGTCCCTAGTTCTTATTTCCTTATTTACAACACTTTCTACTGCTGTAAAAGTCAGATGGCCGGCACAGTGCTACACATTTGTGATCCCAGAACTCAGGAGGCTGAGGCAGGAGGATCACTGCAAGTCTGAGTCAGCCTGGACTACACAGCAGGTTCAGACTTTATGGTAAGAAAATCACACACTTGGTACTATACTTCTCTAATGATGGGTTTGTTTTCATAAGCCATGTAGTAAACATTTATATCCACGATGTTCGTGTTCAAAGTTCATAGCAAGCTCCTTAATTCATCGTCCCTGTGACATTCATGTGGACACAGCCCCACTTCCGCGGATGGTAGGGTCATCATGCGCGCCACAGCGCCCGTCACGGCTCACGTGACCGCAGCCCCAGTGGTGCTCGACGGGCAGCAGTGAGCTGCGTATCTGGAGGGTTAGGATTTGTGTAACTAAGGGTCACTTGCAGTGGACACGCAGGGAGAAAGTCAGTTCTTAAAGCAGGGCTGCCATGAGCACCAGCTGCCAATCCTGGGTTGCCAGGCCCTTCTGTGCCCCGCAGACCCCAGGGCTCACCTTGGCGGGCTGCCAGGACAGCACTGCAGGGCCCTCAGCCCATCCCCAGTGCCCAGCTGCTCTGCTCACATCCCTTGCTCCCCCCCGAGTCCCGGGCGGTGTTCAGTGGCACACCTGTCCCCTTCGGCCAGCCTGGCCTCGGAGGACCAGTGGCAGCCACCGAGGCCGGCTGAGCGCTGTTCCGTCCGAAAGCTGAGCGCAGGCGGCAGACGGAGGCGCATCCCGCGGCTCAGGCCCCCGAAGGGCTAGGTCCGCCTGAGGCGGACTCCGGAATGTCCCTCTCACCACCGCCCATCACCGGTGGGGCGCCCTCCCCACCCGACAGCACCCGCAGCCGCACCCCCGGGCAGGAAGCGGCCAACGCCGGCCCGGCACCCGCTCCTCCCTCGAAGCAGGGCCAGTTACAGGGCAGTGAAGCTCCCGCGACTTTAGCCACGACACAGCCATGGCGGGACCAGAACAGAACAGGCCGCCTCTTCCACCAGCCCTCACGAAACTGATGCTCTCAAACTTCCCCAGCAGCAGCACCCGCTGACCAGGAGGACAGAAATGTGACAGGGACAGACAGGCAGGGCCCGCCGGCCCAGTGCCAGTCTCCTGTCACCGGGAAGGACGCAGAGGCCAGGCCAGGCTGCCCTCCGAGTGCGCCAGCCCAGGGAGCTGAGCCTGGCGCTCAGGAACCCCCAGGAGCTTGCGGCTGAGGAGCAGGTCAGGAACCCTGCCCGTGCCCATTCTGCAAGAGACCAGCCCTGACGTCACACTCCGCCGGTGGCACAGGAAGATGGAGGACGAGAAGTCTGGCGAGAGAGAACGGGAGTCCTGAGGGCACGCGGCCAGCCGAGGAGGGTGTGGATGCCTACCTGGGCACGCTGGCTACTGGACGCCTGGGCAACCGGGAAACTCCACGTTCAGACTGTTAACAGGAGCTGCGAGGAGTTGCCCGTGTTGTTAGGAGTGTAGTGCCACTGTGCTTTGGTAAGATGGCCACATCTGACTTGACACACTCCTGAGATAAATACGTCACAGACGTGTAAATGCTGTATGTGTTCTCTAGTATGAGAATCTGAGGATGTAAATGAGTTCTAGATGGATGATAGACACTGTGAAATAGAAAATACTCAGGGGAAAGGGTATGGGTTAGTAATGAGGGCAAGAAAATTATGTTTAAAAAAGACAAAAGCATATGTATACAGGAGGTGGGGTTGTAAGGCGGGTAGGGGGATGGGTAAAACAGAATTAACTTGTGTCATATACTGGTACAAATTCTTGATATTGAGTATAATCATGATGTGTATATAAAATGCACCAATAAAGAATTCAATAAAAAAAGAAAATTCCATTTCAAAACTATTCAGAAATATGTAGCACAAAACGACGTCTACACGTCAGACAATCTCTAAATGCATCACTCTTCCGTCCGTGGAAAACCAGGTGAGGCGCTACGTGCGTGTGGCGGGCGAGATCTCAGTGTGCCCGCTGTGCCCGGCGGCGCGTAAGGCCGTGGCGGCACGGAAAGCGGTCGTCCCAGTGCTCCGCGTCCCTGCAGATCGGCGGCGATCTCGGCAGGGCTCCTCCGGGAAGCGGGCTGCTGCCGAGGACAGCGGCTGGGCGGGCCCACCGCGGCCTCTGGGGCCTGCGCAGGCCGGAGACGGCGGCGGCCCCGCTGCTGGGCAAAGTGCTCCCGGCCGGGTCTCCGTCCTGCGCAGGCGCCCAGCAAGCGCAGCCCAGCTCGGGACCCTGGAGTCCACGTGGTTCCGGGGAGGGAAGGGCTCGGAGCCCCAGCTGAGCGCTGACTTCTGAGGCTCCCTTCCTAGGACACTGTAGAAGCTCCCTCTCTCCGTGTGTGTGGAGGTGTGTGGTTGTGTGTGAAGTCGGGGTCACAGGCACTTTGAACGTCTTGGGAATGAACTCTGGACTCTGGAGCAGACAGACGGAGGTAGAACACAGCTCTGCTGGAGTAAATGAAAGAGGAAAACTAGCTTGGAATTCTGTTTCTCTGGCTCTCTGGGGGCCACATAGCGTGCGATGATTCTAGAGATCAGGGCTCTGCTGCCCCGCCCGCTTCTCCGCGGCAGAAGACCCGGAGGCTACCCTCCCGTCCTCACTCCGCCTGGCAGCGACACCTCGGGCTGGGGTCCACCAGCGGTAAAGCCGCGTGGGAAGCGGGCAGCTGCGGTCCCAGGAGCCCCGGGCGTGGCTCGGGCTGCTCTGCCTCGGAGCAGGGGCAGGGGCCGTCTTGCCACTCCCGGGGCCAACACCTCACGTGGCGGCTGATGCGAGGCTGGACAACGCGGGCATGAGGAGGACTGCGCCCTCCTTGGCGTGACGCCCCCTGCGAAGGCACCTGCGTCTGGAGAGTGAACCCTCGAAGCCCGGCCGCACCCTGGGGACTTGCTTATCCTGAAAGGGCGAGGTCTCCCCTGAAAGGGGAGAGAGCTGGTCTGGGAGATGCCACTGGGCACTGAGGACCTCCACACAGGCCTGCCCGCACGTCTCAGCCCTGCAGGCCTCTGCGTCCGTCAGAACCGCTGAGCACATACTATGATTACTGCTCCAGCACAAACACCCCCACGATCGCGAGCACGGGGGGCGGGGAGCAGCCGTAGCACTCGTGCCACTGAGGCTGCGTCCTGCACGGACAACAGGACGTCGCTGAGATTCAGAGTCACCGAGACCACACACAGGAGGGGCCGGGCACGCGCTGGGCCGAGCACACGCGCGAATGGCCCAGCCCCGCGCAGGAGAGCGGCTTCCTGTGTGACCGAGCGGGACAAAGCAAAGCGAAGTCTCGGAGGAACAGGGGAGTCATGGAGGAGCGGGTTAAAGACAACAGCACAAGCCGCCGACGTCACAGATAGAGAGGCAGGGGGCACAGTGGGCAGGCGATGCCAACGAGGGGCTAGAGGCCTGACCTGAAGCCAGGCTCTGCTATAGGAAGAATGAGAAGTACTTTTGGGAAAAGAAAAAAAAAATGAACTTTAGATTTTCGAATAAGAAGAGGCAATTTTCACCCATCTCAGCCGACCTGTGAGGACAACTCAGTGCTGGCTGGTGTCCCTCGCAGCAGCGCCGCTGCTTGAATACTTAGTCGTGAACTTCATGGGAAGCGTTCAAGTCAGTTTTCCGGAGAGGATGCCGAAGCAGATCGACACAATCGCCAGTGTCCGTCTGTCTTGTCTGCCGACCGTGAGGCTGGGCAAGACCAGAGGCAAAACAGAAACGCTCCGGAAGCCTGAGAGCCGTGTGCTTGCTCTTGCTCCCTCCTGTCCTGGCACGGAGACGGTGGCAGCACGAACAGAGGGCAGGGCAGCTTCGCCACCCAGGCCCAGGGCCGGAGCAAGAGGAAAAGCTTGCGCAGTGCGCCCTCTGCGGGCGAGCTGTGGTAGCGCTCTCGGGAGATGGCTCCGGGTCTGCGGCCACAGGGAGCCGCGCCCTGCCCCTCCCCGAACGGCCTGTGCTGCCGTGGAAGCGTCTTGCTCGAGGCACAGAAACTAGGCCGTGGGAGGAGCGGGAGTGACCCTCGGACCGCGGACCCTCACAGACTCGGCGGGTGGTGCAGGAGAGCTCACTGCCGCTGCCTTTGAGGAACAGCTGCAGGCCAAGTAGCTAAGTCGTCACTGCAGTGAATTCTTCGATCACTTGCACTGTGGCCTTAGAATGCTAAGCACATACCAGGCAGATCCACACAATCCACACAGGGAAACACTTAGAGGGTGAGCCTGCCCCCGTGGCGGCAGTCACTTGGCATCCTGCCAAGGAGGTCGCCCTGCTCTTTCCGAGCTGTTTCTGGACGGCGCTAGGATCGAGATGGGCCCTGGGCCCCCAAGGCTCCGGGAAGTTTCTGGTGTCTGTCTGGACCCACACTCGGGACTCTGAGCCATGCACGGGAACCCAGAGCCCTCATTCCCGGCACTGACACACCACCCTATCAGCAGTGCCCATCGAGAAGTCAAGTGCTTCTTAATTCCCTGAAGTGAGCAGGGAATGCCAATCTCTTAGAGCTTCGTTTTAGAAAAGTGCGTGACTGAGGACAAGCCCCCTCCCCAGAGGTGATCCTAGCCAGCTGGGATGGTGAGACACACGGAAAAACGCAGAAGCAGAGGAAAAGAGTCCTGTCAAAGTTTCACAAAAAGACAAAACAGTGGGGCGAGGATTTAGCTGAGTGGTTCTGTATCTGCCTGGCAAGCGCAAGGTCCCACATTCGATCTGCAGTACCACACACCACAATGCCAGGCGTGGTGGCTCACACATGTCATGCCAGCACTCGGGAGGCAGAGGCAGGAAGACTGCTGAGTTCCCTGTCAGCGTGGGCTACACAGTGAGCTCAGGGCCAGCCTGAACTTCAAAGCCAGACCTTGTCTCAAAAAAAACCAGCTGGAGCCATGGGAGGGCCGGCTGCCTGGGCCCGGGAAGGCGGGCGGTGGCTCCAGGGAGGCCACCTGAAGCGGCGGCACCTACTGGCCCGGAGCACAAAGCCACTTGGGACCACAACTGCAGGGAGGGAAAGACAGGTGCAGGGGCTGCTGTGGAAAGGAGGTGGCACCTGGGCGGGAGGCTGGGTCCTCCGTGGCCCGAGCATAGCCAGGTCCAGTCCGGGCATGCCAAGGGGGCCGGGTGAGGGCCACAGTGCCGAGGCCGGGCCGGGAGGAGCGGAGCAGCGGGGCTGGGGACGGAAAGAGGCACAGCCCAGGTTAGGTGGGGGCACCGGCCTGGGCTGGTGCCCCGCCACAGGGCAGACCAGAGCCATGAGCCCAAGGCCTGACACAGCAGTGCCCTGAGGGCCTCTGGAAGTGCGGTATCGGACGGGGAAGGTGAGGCGCACCAGGCCACACCGGGGCAGTGCAGGCAGAGGGAGTTCCCAGGTCCCGGCTGCAGGAGACGCCTCGGGGTGGACAGCTCAGGAGAGGGCCCGGGCGGCCGGGGGACACCGCGCGGCCCAGAGCGGTCTGCACAGAGCCCCGTGCCTGCTGCCTGGGCCGCTGGGCCTCTGGGAGGGATCCGAGGAGCAGAGCGACCCTTGTCGGGAGAAGGGGGCCTGGCACAGATGGGAGGGTGAACCCCAGCACTGCAGGGCCGTCGCGAGAGGGAGGAGGGAGGGCGGAGCCCACAGCTCTGCCCACACCTGCCTGGTGCTAAGTCCCTGTTTCCGGAGGGATGAGAGGGCTGATTTGCCGCCGTCGTCGACTAGAAGGAAAGCAGTGAAGAGTCTCCTGGATGATCCACAACCCGCTGGTCTCTGCATAAGTGAAGAGGCCGTTCGGCACTGAGGGAGCACAAGCACCATCCCCGGCTTGTGACTGCTGCGAACTCTGGGCCCACAGGGCCAGGTTTAGAAGCCGAGAAAGCCGGCCGGGACCACGCAGTGGCCGGGGGCACATCACCTCCTCTGGGGCACTGCCAGGCTCCAGTGCCGAGGCCAGGCGCTGCTGCCCACAGCAGGGCTCCGGCCGCCCTCTGTGGCACCGCGGGGCCAGCGGGACCAGCACCGCCGGCGCGACTGCCTGGAGGCAAAGGCCCCCGTCAGGAAGAGAGAGACAGGGGAGGAAGGGCGATCGCGACCGCGCCTGAAGGCGAGGCTCGTCGGCTCCCGGGGACACCGCGGCACTCGGGCCCGTGAGCGCACGAGGCGCAGGCCCGAGTGCCCGTCTCGGCAGCAGGTCCCCACGTGCCCTGTGCCACACTGTTTGGAAACAACCCACGAGAAACGAAATCTTCTGTAAAACGACTCGTGAAACACAAGCCTCTCCAGATTGCTTCATTAATTTTTAAAAAGGCAAACACAATGGCACTTAGCTCTCTATGGCTTAGAAGAAAATGTTCATCTTTTCTTCCAGCTTCATTTGCCAGAAACACACCCCTGTGCGCTGCACGCTCCCCCTTCGGGGAGGAAGGCAGTGTCACCGCCGGGAACGGGATGCTGGGACGAAGGAGGCGCAGAGGCTTCTGTGCCACGCGGGGCGGCGGCAGCGGGCCCCACGCCTGCCTGGACCCCAGCGGGAGGGCGAGGGGCGTAGCGACAGAACGCAAGAGGAATGAGACTGAGCCGTCACGTGCCAAGCTGAAGAAGTTCCAAAACACTGTCATAGAGTCAAAATCTGTCCGCTTTGAGTACATCAGTCTAAAATGCTGCCTCCATCAACCCCCCAAATAAAACCAACCAGATAAGCCCATTGCCATAGAAACAAGTCCTGCGTGGTCTTAGGCCAAGAGACACGGGTGAAGGGTCCAGCACTCAGGGTGACCGCCCTGCACACCCCGTGCACCCGACACAGCGAGGCCCTCGGTCCCCAGGCGGCCGGCTGCCTTCAGGGAGACTCAGCACGGGGCTTCCCCCTCTTCGGTGAAGAGAGGGGTCGCCTCTGGGCGCCCAGACGGTCATAGGCGTTTCCGTTTCAAGATTTTGTTTCCCAGCACAGAGAAGAAACGCAGTACGACGGGAGGTGACTGCGCGGATTCCGCGACGCGCCGCCGACGGGAGGCGGCCAGGCCTCTCTCACCGTCCTCTGCTTGCATTTCGAAACGAAACACAGAACTAAGCCATACATTCGCTCTCCACCCAGACTGGATGCAATTGATTTTAACTGACTAAATTATCTGATCTCTGCCAAGAATTTTATTTCATTAAGAAAATGATATTACGGAGCATCTGAGATCATAGAGCAGACTAAACATAATGCCAGAGGAGCTCGGAGAGCGCTGTGCTGTGAAGGGCTGATTATTTGCAGATGGAATACGGAAAAGAAGACAGGGGAGGACGCAGGTCCGGGCGGCGCGGGCGGCCCTGCGCCTCGCCGCGTCCCGCAGTCAGGAGAAGGCGCCTCGCCCGCCCGCGCCTCCCGCCTCGGGCAGAGCCCGCTCCCCCTGCGAAGTGACACTTGGCCGCAGGCCGCAAACAAAGCGCGGCCGCGCAAGGGAGCCACTGGCCCCGCGGACGCCCCCGCACGCGCGGAAACGTCCAGACCCCTCCCGGGCCGGCTGCGCCCACGCTCCGCGCCCGGGATCAGTCAGCGGACGGAGGCCAATTAAAAGCGGCTTAGCCGGGGGCCGGGACAGCGCGCGGTCAGGCTCAGGCGCGGGCGAGATCTCTGCTCGTCCCGGGCCACAGTGCGGCCTGAGCCCGGGGCCGGCGGCCGCCCAGAGCCCGCTCGTGATTCAAGCCGCGGCCGCTCCTGAGACCCGCGGCTGCGGTGGCGACCGACCTGCCGCGGAGAAGGGAGACGCGGACGCCCGGGCGCCCGCCACGCTCCCAGCCGCACGCGGGACGCTGTCGCGGACACGGGGTCCGCCCTCGCCAGCCGCGGCGCGGGAGCGGGAGAGGGTGCAGTGTTCCCGGCGGCCACCGGAGCGCTGTGGCCCCGTTCTGCGCCCGGCCCGAGACCCCGCGGTCGGAGAGTCGCTCTACACGCGGGACCCAGCCCCAAGGCGGAGGGCGGCGAGCTGCGCGCGGCGCGGGCACGGGCGGGGGCTCCCCGGGACGGGGGCACCGCCGGCTCTCGGAAGGAGGGGGCGCCCGGGCTTCCCAGCGGCCGAGCCCTCCAGGTAGGAGACGGCCGAACGGAGACAGGCACACGGCGGCGCGGGCAGCGCGGGAGGCCGGACGGGATGGACGGAGCCGGGCGCGCGGGCACAGCGGCCCCGCGCCGGCCGGAGGGAGACGCCGCCGCCCCGAGGCCCCGCGCCCCCCTCCCGCGCCCGCGCCCGCTCCCGGCCGGGACGCCCACCTCGCTTCCCGCGTCTCCACCGGCCGCCCTGGCCGTGCCCGAGGTCCACGCAGTTGAGCAGCACCAGCGCGAAGGGGAAGAGGCGCAGCCTCATCTGGCCGGCGGGCGGGGAGCCAGCGGGCCGGCCGCTCGGTCAGTCAGCGCGCGCCCTCAGCATCACCCGCGGGCGGCAGGAGGCCGGCCGCGGCGGTCGGGCAGTCAGTCAACAACCGCCGCGGAGCGGGAGAGACCCGACAGGGTGGGTCTGGGCCTCCGCGCAGGTCCCGGCGCCGGCGCTCCGGGTCTCGGCCCCGCGGGCCCCGTCCCCACGGCCCGCCGCTCGGAGGCTGAGTGAGCGCGCTCACCCGGTCCGCGCTATAAGTAGGTGGCGCCGGCTCCCGGCCCCGCCCGCCGCCCCTGGGTCCTAGAGTCAGCGCCGTGCGGCCCGAGGTCCCCCGACCCCAGGGGCGGTGGCGGCGCGGGCGGGGCCCTCCTGCCTCGGCCTTCCCAAGGGGCCGCGAGCAGAGCCCCCGGACTCGCGCCCGCGCGGGCCTGGGCTCAGGCGCCTCCCGCATCCCCCGCCGGGCCCGCGGCTCTGGTCCCGACGCTCCGGGCGCCCGCGGGACCCGGGCGCTCGGAGCCGCGGCGCTGCCGGACGGCCGTGGCGCTCCGCCCCCGCTGCGGCGGCCCAGCCCAGCCCGCCCTGGCCCCGACGCGAGACCTGGTCCCCGCCGCACCGGCTCAGTCCCCGGACGCGGCCCGGCGCTCGGGCGCCGTGTGGGCACCGTGACTCGACGTCCCCCGCGTCCCCGGCACCGTGCGCTTCTTCCTCCCCTCGCGCGAGCGTGCGGAGCCAGGCGTCCCCGCGCGGAGGAACCGGCCGCGGGAGCAGCCTCCCCACGGGGCGCCCTGCCGGCCCCTGGGCCGCGGCTGCCCGGCCCGCGCCCCCTCGCGGAGCGGCAGCCGCCGCCGGCGCGTTTCTGTCCCCGGGCCCCGGCCCGCCCCGCCCGCCGCGGCTCCTCCGGAGCGTTCGGTCGGGCCGGCCGCGCTGCCCGGCGGGCGGGCGGGGAAGCGGCGCCTCCTCAGCGCCCCGAGCCCACACCCGCTCCCCGCGACCTCGGCGCTCACCGCGCGGCCTCTGCCTTCCGCTGAGCACTGTCCACGCTCGGCCACGGCCCTCGGGTCCTCGGCTCCCCGGCTCCCGGCTCCCGGCTCCCGGCGCGCAGGTCCCCGGCGCCGCGCGGCCGGCCGTTCGCAGGCGCAGGTCCCCGGCCGGGCCGGCGGGCTCAGCCGAGAGCGCGGTTCGGGGCCGCCGCGCCGGAGGGACGCTGCTCTGCAGGCGCCCGAGGCCGCTCACCGGGCGGCGGACGCGGCGCGGGGCTCCGGGCCGCGGGCTCCGGGCGCTGGGAGGGCCGCGGGCCGCACCTCCGCCGCGGCCGGAGAGCCCGCCCTCCGCGCCGTTCGGGTCTGGGGCCGCGCCGGCCCGCGCCCTGCCGAGGCAAACGCGCGTCCTTCTTCCCGCGAGCGGCGCTCGGCGGCTCTCGGGGTCGGGCCGGTCCCAGGCGCCGGCGGGGCGCGGGCGGCTGTCCGCGGGCGCGCGAGTCCTCCGCGCACCGTGCGGGAAAACGCCTCTCCCCGGCTGCCACGGCCCCATGGTTGATACTCGTGAGCAGAAGGGAATCTCGGTAAACTTTCAACTTGCATTTCATTTTTTAAAATAAAAGTATGTGTCCCTAACATGTTTATGCCACTTGCGCTGCCTTTCCCGTGAACTTACTGAGAAAATCGGTTATTGCTTTTTCTATTGTGTTTCTGGGCAATTATTTTTGCTTTGTAGAGTGTGAGCATATCAGCGTATATGCTGTCTCATGATTTGAGTTGCAAAAATTTCTTTAACTTTGTCCTTTGTCTTTTAACTTTGTTTTGATGCCTATTAGTACGTTGAGATTTTAAAATAATCTGCACTTGATCTTAGCCAAAAGGCCGAGAAGCGATTTTAAAATAATCTGTAGAGAATCTTTTCAGTCTTGTCCTTTTCTGCTTCCTACAGGGCGTGTTTGAAGGGCGAGAGCCCCATGCGGTGGCCTCCTGGATGGAGGGCGACCCTGGTACTCCTTGTGCTGTTTCACTGGGAGTTTGATAAGAACCTCAGAGTTTAATGATTTTTATGACTGGACAATGGATAGAATGCAGCAGATTTTGATTTTCCAAATGCTTTTTATTAATGTTCACAGATTGGCTGACTTTGGTGCCTATTCCAATTTTCAGCAGCTAATTGATTTAGTTTTCTTATCTATTGTTATCAGAGTCATACTCCTATTTTTAAAAGTTCCCCCAATCCTTCTGCATCATTGATATTTGTTGATGCTGCCTGGACTCCTTCCTGCAAGCTAGAATTTATCCTTTAATTGGTTTGGAACAAATGCTGGCATTTGTGGGCATCACAGCAGTATTAAGAGTATACTTTTGCTCTTAAATGAAAACTGAATATTGATTTTGCTGGATGCACGTGGCAGTGTGTGTTCATTTATTATGTAATGGATGAAGTAATTAAATTAATATAAAAAATGTTCACCAAGGTCATGGGCCAGACTTTATCCAGGCTAATTTGTTGTCTTAATAGGCACATCCTAGTCATTTATTCAGCATTTGAAAAATGTGTAAATATTTGGCGGCCCCACAGCAGCAGAGCCCTCGTGCCCTGGCGATAACGGGTTTATCTGCTCTCCGTGCAGGACGCCAGCAGGAGCTCTGCGGACTTCAAAGCAAGTCCGGCCAGGCGGCCGAGAGAGGGTCCACACTCCCTGCCTCCCCACCCCAGCCCTCAGCTCCTCTGCAGCGCGCGTGTGTCACGCTCGGTGAGCTGCGGGTCAGCTCCGCTCCTGGTGGCCAAGCTCTCTGCCGCTGAGCTAAGCCGCGGGCCTCCCCGCTCGCAGAGCCTGTCCTGCCCGGAGGCCCTCGGCGCTGCCGCACTCCGTCACCCCAGCCCCCGACGCGAGCTGACGGCAGACGCTTTGTCTGGGTCGCGCCCGCTCTCCTTGATGCCTGCACCCGTATCTCCTTCACGGGGGCCGGTGTG
Source organism: Thryonomys swinderianus (assembly GCA_004025085.1). Taxonomy (NCBI): domain Eukaryota; kingdom Metazoa; phylum Chordata; class Mammalia; order Rodentia; family Thryonomyidae; genus Thryonomys; species Thryonomys swinderianus. The sequence continues at coordinate 20,560 of PVIC010005727.1, forward strand.
CTTTCCCGACTCTGTGAACCTCCGTAGGCCACGAACCCCGCAGCAAGATGGAAACTGCTCTAGAGGATGAAAGGTTGGCAGAGGTGTGAGAACAGTGCGGGGAACAGGCGGGCGTGGACCTGGGCGCTGACGAGGCCCTGCCCTGCCCGGCTCCGGGAGTCCTCCGCCGGCCCACGGGCACGCTACGGGGCTATGGGCACCCGGGGGGCGACGTCGATGCGGAGGGACATCTGGTGTCCCGAGGGTCTGGGTTTCTGCTCTGCCCAGAGGCACCATGGTCTGAGCAGACCCGGCTGAGGACGGCGGGCGAGAGTCCTGCCCCTCCTGCGCCCACAGGGAGCGGCGGGTGCGCGCGTCTGAGTCCGGCGGGCGGCTCAGGTACGCGCCTTGGTAAAGGCCCGGGAAGCCGCGGTCAGCTGCCCACCTATAACTTCCCGCTACGATCGTACTGCAAGTTACAGATCGAGCGTGCTCACAGTTACACTTCCTTCGCGATTCGCTAAGGATCAGGTGTCGGCGCTCCTCTCCCGCGCAGGTGACCGTCTCCGTCCGTGGGTCTGAGCTGTGCTCTCGGTGCTCGACGTCACGCTGTATTTAAAGACCCCGGAGCCGTGTGGCTCAGCTGGGGGCACCGCCGCGGGACACAGGCGTGAGGCTGTGCACGCCCGCGGGGCACGTGCGTCTCAGGGTCTCAGTGCCCGGATCAGGACTCACACTGCCTTCCGGGCCCTTCTCCGGCCGCGTGGTGCGGACGCGCGGACAGACGCGGGCAGCTGTGGTCACGCTGCGGTCCCCGGAGCGCCCGAGCCCGAGCGACAGCGGCCGGAAGAGATGCGCTCCGCTGAGGGGGCGGCTCAGAGCCGCAGGCTCAGGCCGCGGAGCCTGTCTCGGGGAGGGGCGGCGGCGGCCCGGGCCAGCCTCCTCCCTGCCTCCGGGCCTCCTCAGGGCCTCTGCCGCCGGCGCGGGGCTCCGCTTCCAGCCCTCCCCGCCCCGGCCTCACGCGGCCTGCGACCTCCGTCCCAGCGCGGGCCCCGGTGCACGGCCCTCGAGTCCTCCCTGACCGGCCTCGGCCGGCCCCGCGGCCGCCGGCTGCCCGGGGCTCGACGGCGAAGCCTCACCCTCCTCTAGCCCCGCTCTTCGCGCACAGCCCTTCCCTCCGGCTCCGCGGTCCTGACCGGGCGAGCGCTCGGCGAGTCGGGCGTCGTCCCGCGGCTCCGTCTGCTCCGTGGGACGCGGTCTCCCGCGGGCTTCTCACCGCGGCCACCGTCTTCGCGGCGCTCTGCGCTTTCCAGACACGCGGCCCCGGTCCCTCTGGCTCACCGGCTCGCGGGGCCGCCTCCGAGGACGGCGGCTGCCACGGCGGCCACGGCGCTCCCCGGCAGGGCCGCCCGCCCGCTCGGCCTCCGCGCCCAGGGGCCCGCGTCCCCCTGCGGCCCCTCGCGCCCCCGGGAGTTCTCCACGCGCGGAGCCGGCCACGAACGGTGCGGGGATAAAAATGTCCTGCTCCACCCCACAGCCTCTTATCTGGACATAACGTCCTAGACTGAAATCTCTTTCATTCCACGTTTTGAGGCACTTAGCACTGCTGTTTTCAACAGTGCTTTCGGGAGGCCACAGAGGCCGTCATTACCGACTCGTCTTTACTTCCCTGCCGGCATCTCTTTCCTGAGAATTTCTGCTCTGAAACTTCCCTAAAAGTCCATGGTGGGATCTTTGCTCATGGAGCTTTCTGGAATCCAGGCATCCTTCTGTGACCATAAACGTGTGGCCTTCAGGTCTGGAACAGTGTTCAGTTATTTGATAACTGAATTCCCTTCCCCTTCATTTTCTCTTTTCCTTTTGGGAATATCTATTGTTCACATATTCAACATTCTAAATTTGACTTCTAATTTTCCTGTATTTTCTCTCCTATTTTTATACTCTGTGTTTTATTTCCTTCACTTTCTAGAATATTTCTTCAAGTGTTTCAGTGAGTTTTCCATTGATATTATAGGGTATTTGTGTTTGTGGGGTTTTTTTTATTCTAAAGGCTCATTTTTTTTTTTTTTTTGAGACAGGGTCTTGCTTTGTAGTTCAGGCTGCCTCTGAGCTCACTATGTAGCCCAGGCAAGCCTCGAACTCAGCAATCCTCCTGCCTCTGCCTCCTGAGTGCTGGGATGACAGGTGTGAGCCACCACAACTGGCTTTTTCTTTTTTTTTGATTCATTTTTGTCTTTAAAAATTTCTTCTTTACTGTATAATGTCTTTCTTCCAAATAGCTTTTCTCAGTGTTTGTTCTGACTTTGTCTTGCATCTTTGAGAGTTTTCTTGGTATCTGAAGTTAGGGTTAGGGGATATTTGCATATGTTTAAAAGGAGATAAAGGGCTGATTAAAAGCCTTCGACCCTTGGGTGGCATCGCCAGCTTTGCTCCCCTGCAGGAAGAACAGCAGACCAGTGAGCGGTCCGGCACACGGCAGCACGCCTTCCTGTTCTCACCTGACGAGGCGAGTCTCCCGGAGAAAGATGGCAGGACTTGCCCGGAAAGGGACTGCGGGAGAACAGAGCTGGGGGGCCGACATCTCTGCCTTCAGTCTTTCTTTCCTCTAGATTGCCCTCTTTCTGCAAGCTTTTACTTCGGATCCCACGGTGCTTGTGGGGCCTGTGCCGTCGTTCTTGGCCCCATGTTTTCTGTGTCCTCTCCTCAAACCTTCACCCGTGTCCTTTTGCGGATACCACTAGGAGTCAGCGGCACGAGGTAGAAGGGGAGACAAATGCTTTTCCCTTGTGCAATTTTCACTCCAACAGGAAGAGATAAATGATGAAACACGAATCAATACTGCGCTTAACATTTTCCCAAAGTTTTAATTTAATTTTAGTACTTTTTATTTTGATGCAGTTCTTACAAACTCTCCCCTATACTTTTTTCAAACATTATTATTTGAATTTTACCCTGTTTCTACAGCCATGTGATATTTTACAGATTGCTGATGAGTAAATGTAAAACACCGCTGTTACTCAGAGACACTTCAGCAGACACTTCGTGAGAACAGTAACATCCGCTTCTATAACCAGTTTAAGAAACCCGGCGTTAGTCGGGGCTACCTCCTCGGCCATCACCGGCTTCGGTCACGGCCCCGGCCAGGGCCGCTCTCCCGACGGGCTGAACGCCCCGCCTCCTGGGTGCGAAGCCGTCTTCTTGGTGGCCCGTCGCCTGCTCTGGGCAGGCACAGTGTGCGGGGCTGCCTGCTCCTCGGCCTGCCTTGCTGCGGCACCGGAGGCCCTGGGCCGAGGGCCGAGGTGCCCCTTCCAGGAGCAGCCGTGCGGCCAGCCTGCCTCGTCCTCAGCACACTGCTCCCCAGGAGTAGGAAGTGGCCCCAGCTCGTCACCGGGAGGGAGGTGCTGACCGCTTGGCCAGTGCTCAGTGGGGACGTCTTCGCCGGGACAGTAAATAGCAAAGCCTTGACTTTTCCCTCCAGCATTATAATGTACGAGACACTTTTGAGCCTGGAAATATCTTCTTGTTCGTCAGACTTCCATACACTACTTCTGATGCCTGCTGGGATTCTCGTCTGCATCCATGGTGGCTCTGGCCTTGCCCCGTGCTCCCCGCCCTGCAGTTCCCGGTGGCCAATTCTCCTGTGAAGAAGGGCTTCCTCCCTCGGGGAGCCACTGACAATGTTGGTCCGGACCCCTGGATCCTGACTTTGTCCAGTGCGTGAGACCACACTGCAGTGCTTATTCTGGAGGCTCAGTCCGGTCCAGCTTTGGTCACTGAGGAAAGTGACGCCACATTCTGTGCCCCTCCGACACATTCCCAGCTACCTAACTGCATTTTTCTCCTTAGTGCAGCCATAACTTTCAGACTCATCTTGTATTTCTTCATTCCAGCCTTTTCATCAAGCAACCTTGGCTCCTTCTCTGAAGAGTTCTATGTGGAAATGGATCTATGAAGGTCTGGGCGCGGGGGTGGGCACGGCACCAGCTTCTCCCTGGCACTCCACCACGCCTGGGCACTCCGACACACAGCTCAGGACTTCGGGGAGTGAGCAGGGGCCCCCGGTGTGCAGGATTGCGCGTGCAAAGGAGCGCTTTCCGCGCCCACACTGAACCCGCCCAGCACAGCCTCGCCGGCAGCCCACCTGGGCCTGTGAGCGGCTGCAGAGAGCCACAGACGGGAGCTCGGTGACAGACCCAACAGATCCAGCCTAGCAAGCTGCACGTTTGCAGACGGAGCCTGAGTGCTGAGCACGGACATTCTTTACACACCCACTCGAGGTGCTGCGCGTTTGTGCAGCATTGGTGGAAGCGGAAGTGGAGGCCGAGGAGCAGGCAGACATGGGGCTGGGGAAGGCGGGAGTTTCTACCTTGGAAGACTGATCAGTGCTGACGCTAGCACTGGAAAGCACAACCCTAAAGAACAGTCTAGGTGAAAGGGAGCTCTGGAATCACGGTGTCTGAGACCAGGGTTAATACCCTGCTCAAAGCAGCCACAAAGCAATTAGCAAAAATATAGAAGCAGCGCACTTGCAGAAGCCCTGCCTTAGAGAAAACTGGACGAGCCACGCGCAGAGAGCGGAAGGGATCACCTGTCCGAGAAGCAGAAGGCCAAGGTGCAGCCACGGCGGGCATTAAAGGGCATTAGACGCATCTGAAGGGAGAGAACCAGGGCGGCACCGGCAGCAACAGTCTCAAACCTCAAGGTCTGCAAGGTCGGGGACAGGCAAACCAGATACCGTCCCCGAGCAGGACGGAGAGTAAAGCAAGTCTCTCATAGACAAAGACGTGTGGCAGCACCGTTTGTCCATCTGGGGCCTTTGCCTGCATTACACTGTGATTTTATCAGAGAGATGGCAAAGCGACTTAAGATGGGAAATGCTCCAGAAATAGATCAGAGTCCGAACGGACGGAGATGGTGCTGACCGGCTCTCTGATTAGAAGGGACCCACACCGTCAACTTCAAGAGCGCGAAAGAAAAGGCATCGAACGTCATGAGAAACATTAAGAATGCGAATCCAACGCTTCGCCCCGTCGAGTCTGTACACAACAGAGTGAAAGCACAGGGCAGCGTGGGAGCCCTTGGACTCGCCCTGTACAAGGCCAGGGAAATCTTTCTGAAATCTGATGATTGTACTATGCAAGTCTCTGTTTTGTAATTGAAGCATTTTATTGGGAATCTCTGCTTTGCTCCTGCATACAGTTCCTGTACTGGTCAACCTGTGCTTGTTAGCACATGGAACAACAACTGGTAATTCAGTTGTCAATTGACCAATGTCAACTCTGATTAGTTTGGGAGATGGGAACAACGAGTCTGTGCTAGCGTCATCGGTTTGCTACTATACAAGCAAGGACCTGATGGCTGAGTTCCAGGGTAAATTTCTAAGGTGAAATCATAGTAAGTCTTCACATCTACAAGGGCATAAATTTTTATGCCATACTTTGACCCATTACTTTTCCATTCCTGCAATGACCATGAGAAATCCCTGCTAAGTACAGCAGACCTATGAATTCATTCAGTTTAGCTAGTGAGGTGTCATAAGCACACTGTTAATATGGTTATTGGTGCATACAGAACATATTACTTTCATTTCAGCTTTTTGTGTGCTTTACAGCATCTCGTAGCATTTTGTCTGTTACCGTTTAAAACAATAACGGCAGTATTGGCATTCTCTCCAATACATTTCAACCCTGCCAAGACCCTTGCTATATTTTTAGACCTAGTTCTAACATTGTATTATTCCATTAGGTTATAGGGCAATTTTGCAACATTTTGATTAGTCAGATATATACTCACTTACATTGCTGTTCTGTTCATCATGTAAATCATGGAGGTCTGCATTCCCTGTGCCTGTACTAATCAATTCTCCCTTCACTGCACTGTTGCAGGAACCTTGGTGCACATGGCCAAAGTCGTCGTCATCGTCATCATCATCCATCCATCCACACCAGTATTTTGTTAGGAAAACAAGGATTTTACCATAATGGATCATTTTCATCATCAATGGAAGAGTACTTTGATGATTCACTTTTGACTTCCTCCAAAATTTGCATATCTGGTTTTCCATGTGCCATTGTACTGAATTGGGCTGCTTCTACCATAAAAGTCAAAAGATTTTTTTTTTTTTTTGAGACAGGGTCTCGCTTTGTAGTTCAGGCTGACCCTGAGCTCACTATGTAGCCCAGGCAAGCCGCCGCGAACTCAGCAATCCTCCTGTCTCTGCCTCCCGAGTGCTGGAATTACAGGTGTGAGCCACCACACCTGGCATTGTGGTATGTGGCGTTGATTGTTGGTGGGCGTGAGTCTCCATGCCCAGCATTATATGTGGTTACCGGGGATCAAACTCAGGACCTTGCGCTTGCGAGGCAGGTGCCAGAACCACTGAGCTAACCCTTCAGCCCCCAAAAGATTTTTTTAAAGCAAATCCCAGAGTGCTGTGGGTGTACTGTACCCTCTGTGATACTCAGAAAAACATAAGCAAAACCTTCTAGACCAAGCATAAAGTGGGTATAAACTCCAGTTGAGCGCTTTTGCAAGGTGCACACATTTTGCCTTTCATCATACCAAGTGAGTAAACAGAAAGATTGCATCCTGTATCCCTTGGGCAAACACACCAAGACACACACACCTGGCGACTATTATCCTAAAGTAAAAACTTTCAGTAGAAAAGCAAGGGATGGGTTTAGGGAACCTACTGTTATGCTCCAAAGGCTGAGTATCTAACTCATACCAGCGACTCTGGACAGAGAGATTATATCCTGAGTAGGACAGAACAGACTGGGCAGGATGCTGTATTTCTGCTTAGTAGCATATGTTCAAATCTTCTGAGTTGATCATTTCTATAATTTCTGACTTAATAGTTTTAGATTATAGCTATCTACAAGTAACTAGAACTACAGGAAATACAAGCAAGAGGAAGACTCCGGTGCCTAGGTTCCCCACTGGTTTGAATGTCACGTCAGAACTAACACTGAAATGTTACTGTCGGTGGCACTGAGTCAGGTCTTCTGGGTTTGCGCCAGGGCTCCTGCAGGATCCCACACCTGCTTGGCAGCCGTAGTGTCTGACGAAATGGTCCCTCTCTGTCTCTCCTAAGCTCCCTTGCGTAGCACAGAAAACGACACAGAGGCCCCACCCACACCACGCTCCTCTGACCTCCACTCCGCCCCTCAAGCCACGCAGACTCCGTGGCTCGAAGTCTGGGAAGCTCTGTGGGAGCAGCGGACGGAAGTCAGACACCCACCCTAAGCCTCAAGGAGTGGTACTTTATACACCGCTATGGTCCCTTTCTCTCGGTAAACCAGTCTGAACGGAGTATTTGTGACCTGAAAATGAAACAGAAACATGCATAAGAACTGTACTCAGCACTGGCCCTCGCCCCTGCACAGGCATCAAGAATAAAGAGTCCATCAGTAAAAGGGAAAGAAAATTTTTTGTAAGTATGCAAGAGGATCTATTAGGTAAGCTTACAGGATAAGACGTGCGAGAGTCCACAACTGCCAGCTTCGAGTGGGAGAGCTGTTAGACCCAAGAAGACAGAATCGTGGGGCCAGAAAGGCTCAAGGGTGAAGGACCAGCCCAGCGCTGGGGCCTGGAAGCTCACTGCAGAGCTGCTGGAGCAAAGGTCACGGCAGGAGCAAAAGATCATTAAAAAGACTGGAGCTCTTCGGAGCTCACCCACTTCCTTCTTTCCTCCCTTTTCCCCCTTCACGGAGTTTGTCTGTACATTTTAGGTACATGTTATGAGCACATTCTTCATAGAGAATTCATACCTAGGCATGATATATCTTGATTCTCATTTTTTCCCATTCCCCTGTGCTCCCTGCAACCCTCCTCGATATACCTAAGTTTTGCTTCTGTTTGTTTTTACCATTTAAAAAAAATTTTTTTTTAGTTTTTAGTTTTTTTGAGACAGGGTCTCACTTTGTAGTTCAGCCTGGCCCTGAGCCCACTATATCCCCCAGGCAAGCCTCGAACTCACAGCAATCCTCCTGCCTCTGCCTTCCAAGTACTGGGATTACAGGTGTGAGCTGTGTGGTATGTAATACCAGAGAATGAACTTGGGACCTTGTGCTTGCCAGGCAGACGCCAGAGCCTCTCTGAGCTAAATCCCCAGACTACTACCATAAAATTTTTTAAGGGGAAATAAAATTTTAAAAGAGGAAATAAAGTTTAGAAGATGAGGCTGATCTGTTATCAAACCACCTCTGAAGTCCTAATCTCCTTCTGCTGAGTGTCCAGGGTACCTTGCCCGTGACCTTTTCCCGGTACGCTGAGAGTTCCGCTTCGTGCTGCGGCTCACTTTGTGCGTCTTGGTTCTCATCAGTCTGCATCTCCGGCAGCAAATGTCCGCAGGACGTCGAGGTCTGGAATCTTAGGGTTTCAGAGGAGGAAGCTGCTCAGCTCCTGGGAGATAGGAAGCAGCGAGAGTTGGAAGGAGCAGAGGACCCAAGAGCTGGCGCCGGGTGAAGCTGCAAGCCGTGGAGTGAGACGGGTCAGGGCGCAGCTCCAGGCCGCGGGGAGCTGCAGGTGTGTTCCGCTGACGCCCGGAAGCTGGAGCCTGAGGTCTGCAGCAGGCGGCAGCGGGCGAGTCCAGGAGCCAGCAGAACCCGGCTTCTCAAAGGCGGCGTGCTTCCGCCTCCCCTTTTCAATCCATGGGGGCTGCAAGCCCATTGGTTGGGAGCAGTCCAATCAGGGCAGGCCTTCCTGCCTGGTTTGCTAGTCAGAATGCCAATCATCTTTAGACCTACCCAGTGTGCTTACCAATCTGCCAGGTGACTTGCAGCCTAAACAGCTGACAGCCACGATTCCCTGTCACAGACCATATTTTAGCTCCGTCTCCCAGAAAACTCAGTTAGTGAGAAGGCAAAAGAAAGAAGACCAAAGAAGCTAAGAATGGGAAATACGATTTTTTAAAAAATCTGTGTCTTTGGAGGAATAAAAAAGGCAGAATACACAACAAAGAAGACCAGTAAGTGAAGGCAGGAAACTCACACAGACGATCTCACTGGCATGCTCGGCTCTAGACCCCTTTCCTGGGAGTGTCGTGCTGCCCTGGATCAGGCTGGGCACGAGCGCACGGCACGGCGCCCTCGCCCCTCTCTGCTGTGTCCCCAGGTCCCCGTGGCAGCGGCTCCTCACCCCGGGCCTGGAGCAGCGGGCACGGGCCACGCAGCCGCCCCCCGCCGCTGCGCCCACTCCTTGCGGGTGAGGGACCCTGTGTCACCACAGCAACGCTTACTTAGATGCCACCCGCCGTCTCTGAGGCATGAGCACCGAGTATTTTTACGATTAAACTCCTGGGTTGCCCTTCGTGTTCCAAGAAAAACTGATTCAGAAAAATGTGCAATAATATAATCTGTCCATCCTCACGAATCTGTTTGATGTACCAGTACCAATATTATACAATTAAATGTATCATAAAAATTCATAATGTGCCTAACTCACAGATCTGGTGTCTGAGAACACGGAAGAGAGGACCATCTCCACTTCTTCCAGCAGAGATTTAAATTGCTTTGCTCTCCATGGAGGAAAAAGACTTTGCTTTTAAATGTTGAAAAATAAAAATCACAGGGCAGCCTGTGTGTAGAGGGGAGACTACCCCTTTCTTCACCACCAGCACCGTAAAAATATTTACGCACTATAAATATCTCAGCTTCAGGACCCAGCTGGCCATCTGATAGTTCAGTAATGGCCTCAGTGCAGAAAGAAAAATACGTTTCTTGGTTTTAGAGGAAGGAAAAGGAAAACCACTCCAATAGTTGCATTTTTAAATTCCAAGCTGCTGAAGAAATATTTTCTCTCATGGAAAGACACAAAGCGAGACTGCCCTGAGTTTTTATAGAAAAGTGATTAAAAGCAGCCTCCTAGGTGAACCTCCCTAGTGGTAATAGTGGGGAAATCACCGTGGGAGCTGCGGGTCAGAGGCCTGGGGCGGGCGCGCGGGTCTGTGCTCCTGCTCGGGCATCCAAGCCGCCCCCGAGGCGGGCGCACCGCGCGCTTCCGTTCAGACCGCGGGGAGGAGCAGGCAGATGGCTGCGTGTTTCCAAAGGCCTCGGAGCCGGAGCCGGAGCCGGGCCGCGGGGGCCCCGTCAGGCGGCCCTGTCCAGCAGGGAGAGCCCTGCTGGGGAGGAGGCCCTGCGCGCAGCCCGTGTCCCCACTCGCAGCGCTGTCCCCACTGTCCACGGCGCCAGCAGCGCGAGAGTGACAGTGGCTGCACAGAGAGATTTGGATCAAGGGCTTTGAATCGTCCGCGACTTTTAAATTTGTAGGCGTTTCCTCCCCTGTGGGAGATACTCCGGTCCGCCCCCTCTGGCGGCGAGCCACACGTTAGCAGGTCCTTCCCGCCGCCAGGGTCACCCACGCGCGCTCTCAGAGAGGCCGGCGAGCTCCAGAGCCGCCCGCGGGGCTCGGGACGGGCCTCCGTAGGCCCCTCGCCCCGCCGCCAAGGTCCACACGCCGCAGCCCCCGCGGAAGTGCTGCTCTTCGTGCACCGTGAAGACCCACCGTGTAGCCCAGGAAACAGGCCAGGGCTCGGCCGGGCAGCTCCCACTCCTCGGCGCGCTGCCGTGCCACGCGGCCCCGTTCAGGTGAGCTGCAGACACAACCCCGCCTGCAGCGGGCAGCCCGCGGGCTCAGGGGGGGCCCCCGGGGCTGAGGAAGAGGAGAAGGTGCTCCGCTTCCACTGTGCCGCCACCTGCATCCCTCCTGCATCCCTCCTTCCTCCTTCTTCCTCCTTCTTTTCTGTCAGTCTCTTTTTCAGACCAGGCCGTGATCTGGTATAAGGTCGTGAACCCAGCCAGCCATGAGGGAGTCACTAACCCAAGCAAAGGGGCAGGCGGGGGCCGGCAAACGAGAGCTGGCAGAGACCCAGCCATGACTGTGCTCGGACCAAATATTTTCACATGAGCATACGATCTGTGAGAGCCAAATCGCCCCACTTTTCAAGAGAAACGGTGTGCCAGTGAACATTGAATGAAGCAGTGTGGGTCCATATTGTTACGACGTATCTCATCGTCTACAAGTTAACTACAAAATTTAAATCCGCAACATAAATGCATCTGTAACATGCACGCCGTACCGACTAACCCCACAGCCTTCGGCTGGTGAACTAAGCGACTGCTTCTCTAGAGGTGTAAATGGATACTGTTGGCCTCTTTGAAGTACAGCCTGAACTTCAGAGCACACTCCACGTGGGAGCCTCGGGCTACTGAATTTGTGATATTCCTGTATTTACTCATTTGCTCACCAAATATTTATCGAATGCTTATGCCTGGGGCCTGGGTGTGGACGGGGAAACGACACGCGCACGGCACTGCCCCCGGGAGCCCGACACACGCCCTAAATAAGGTGGTAAAAGTCTACTATAGAAATGTATTGCCTTCAAAGAGACATACTGGCGTTCGACCATTTTAAACATCAATTCTCAAAACTGCAGTGTTAGCCAGACACGGTGGCACACCCGGGACCCCTCAGCTATTCCGGAGGCTGGGCAGGAGGAAGGGAGGTTCAAGGCCAGGCTGAGCAAATCAGTGAGATCTTATCTCAGTAAAATATAAATGGCTGAGGTTAGTGGCAGAGGAGCAAACGGCTCAGTTTAGCGGCGGAGCACTTGCCTCGCGTGAGGCCCTGGGGGAGAAAAAGATCTACAGTCCTTCTTCGCCTCCCACCAATCCCCAGGCCCGGCCACCCGGCCCTCCCGCTCTTTGAACGTGTCCTGATTTCTTCCTCTACTGAGGAGTCGGTGTGTCCGCTGGCCACGACCGCTCACCGGAGTCTGCCCTGGACCAAACGGCGTGTTGGGGGGGGGGGGCAGCGCTCAGCCCCTGGCCGCGAGCTGTGGACAGAGCAACGGCGAGGAACAGACAGAAAGTGCCGTCCGCCTGAAACACTCACCTCCTCTGTGCCCGTGGAATCAGCCACCTTGCCCGGCGTGGCTTTGAGCCACGAGAACATATGAAATTAAATCTGTCTCCAAAATAATAGAAGTATATAATTTGCTCCATCTCGCCTTAAATTCTAGGATACAAATAAGTCTCCAAAAGTCAGCTAAAAGGCAGAGCTGGAATAGTTTTCCTGTTGCAGCCTCATTCTCTGCCGGTTGTGCTCTCAGGCTGAGTCTTGTGTAGTTTTAAATCAACAGGACAGTTTATTTAAACAATGAGGACTTTTTTCTCATGAGATGGAAACTACTGATCTCTCTGAAATGAATTCTAAGCTGCATTTAAAGGAAAGATAGTCCTCAGTGCGCAACTCTGTGCTCGGAGCACTGCGCTTGACCGTTCACTGAGCAGTTTCCGGGAAGCGTCGCCGCATGCGCAGAGAAGGAGGGGCAGGCGGGAGGCGGGGCGGAGCGGACGCAGTCAGACCACACGCGGCGCCGGTGCAGCGCAGGCGCGGAGGCCGCGCTCTGAGTCGGGACTCGCTTCTCTGGATCTCGGAGCGGACACCTGGGCCCCTGGCAGCGTCGCTTCGGCCTCGATCGTGGCCGGCACCCAGGTGAAGCCCGTGCAAAGTGCCTCCCCGGTGGGAAGAGGCCGGTGATGAGCTCGGACGGCAGCGCTGGCTGTGCCCGGAGCGCGCTGCGGGACGGCGGCTCCGCCCCAGCCTCAGCCCCGGCAGCTGAGCCCCTCGGCCTCCCCGGGGCCTCCGTGGTCTGGGGCCCTCGGCGCGCACTCAGCGCGTGTGCGGCTCAGGGCGCGGCTGGGCGGTTCTGTGTGCGCTTCGGACACTCTCCCCGCAGGCTCTGGCGCTCTGTCAGGCTGCGCGTGCAAAGACGCGTGCACGGCCTCCCGGGAGGGCCTGGCTCCCTGCGGACTCTGGGAAGTGAGGCGCACAGTGTGGACGGGCCACCTCCCCCATCCGCCTCGGAGTCTCCCCTCCAAGGGGCTCTGAGTGCGAGTGCAGACCCTCCGTGACCCAGACAGGGGCAGAGGAGTTCGCGGACAGTGATCGCTGGTACCACTGGCCAGGCAGGAGGCCCTCAGGACGGAGCCTGGAACTGAGCCTGCCAGGCTTCCTTCCGGCCCAGCGCGTCCCGGAGGCTCCCACATGCCCACGCCCACGCCCTCTGGCCTTGGCTATGTGGAGTAGATGGGCGCCTTGTGAGCCTCCACCGGGCCTCGCCCTGAGCCCAGGCGGCAGCGTCACTGCGGCATTGGACACTCCGCCTCCGAACTCGGGGACTGCGCTGGAGGGTCTGCCTGAGGCTCCCAGGTGACACCAGCACCTCATCCTTTGCGTGCAGCCCTGGCCCCCGAAAAGAGAAGACGCTGGTGACATTTTTCTACAATATCTGTTCATTTACTCTGGAAACCATTTGCTTTCTCAAAAAAAAAAAAAAAAAGTGGTGGGCCAGTGATGTTTTCTTTTAAACCGGCCCCACCTGCAGGGAGCTGGCAGAAGTTCACTAGGTCTCTAGGGTGTGAAAGTTCTCCGTGCGACACGCGCACGCATCCCCGCTCCTGCGGGCTCCGCTCCGCCCACGGGAGACTCTAGGCCCCGCCTCCCCGGCTTTCTCTCCGATGCTGTCTCTGTCTCTTTGCCTAGACGCCACCCCAGACTCCCCTTTTCTGTCATTTTTCATTTAAATACTAGCGTTCAGCAGAGTTTCTGATACTCAAAGACCTTTTGTGTCCAGAATTGCATAAAATTTAAATTCCCTCTGTAGCGCATTTCCCAGTTAAACAACTAAAATATCCATAAGCCTTTAAGTCTACCTCACATGATATTTCGTTTTTTATCTATAATTGTAGGAAAATTCCTTTGAAACAAGAGCAGTAAATTTCAAGGGAATCTTTAATTTGTTGTCAACTAAACTAGAATATACTAAATTCCACTGTAAATGGTTGCATTTATGGACTTAATTGTATGATCGAGTACATTATTAAAGTGAGTGTAAGGACTTCAAATATTTGATCTGACAAGCACACTGCATTACTAATCAAGTTCTTCCTAACATTTACGCACCTCTTTTGTCTAGTGTGCATGTGTGTGTGTGTGTGTGTGTGTGTGTGTGTCTGTCTGTCTGTCTAAGGATTTTACAATGTAGGCAAACTCACTTAACTCTCAACCTAAAAATTTCAAAGACAGCATCAATTTTTTTCCAGTCCTGGAGACTGAACTAGGGTGGCATACTAACCACCCACTCAGCGCTTTCTATTTCTTATTTTAAGACAGGATCTCTGACAGTCTCCCTCCCTCAGCCTCACTGGGATACAGGCACAATTATCTTTTTAAAGTTGGAGTCACAGAGTTAATAACAGCATTACAAATTCTCTAAAATTTCAAATTTTCTTCAACATTAAAACTACATAGCAGAAGGGCCTGGGGACTTAGCTCAGTGGTACTGTGCCTGCCTTGCAAGCACAAAGGCCTGAATTCAACCCCCGATATCCACTCCCCAAGAAAAAGCTACACAGCAGACACATAGATTATTTTTAGTTCAGCAGAGAATGATTCAGGCTTAACCTCATGACCTGAATAACAGAACTACAAAGTATGACTGAAAATTCAGTGAATGCTTAATTTTTTACTGTATTAACATAGAAGGCACAGTGTCATGAATCCCTTCAAAACCTACAGCCTTGCTTTGGGCACCTGTCCCACGGGCCTCGGGTCTTTCTGAGGAGCTCTGGAGTGCTCTTCCCTGAGTGTCTTCAGCTAGGCCGTAAGGCTCCTCAGCGACCCGAATCCATTCAAAATGTTGACCTCGCATGCTCATTCCGCCTTCGGGAAGAACCAGGAATCACAACGTGCCTTCTAGTCAGTGAGGTGGGCGACCGAACAGCCGCCCTCGTGTGGAACGGCGCTCAGCAGCAGCCGTCACTGCCATGCGACCACACCACATGAGAGTCTCTCAGAGGGGGACCCCAGAACGTGGCATGGATGGTGCGATTAGTGTTCAAAGCAAGGGGCTGGATTTCTAGGGCTCTTAAGGGAAAAAGTCTTTTACTGTGATTTTTGAAATGTAACTATTCACCATATATTTTGAATGCCCATTGTACTCCCTGAATGCCAGACCCCCCAAACTGATGCTGTACGTTCATTTCGAGCAATGGGTCACTGACAAAAGCTGACTGTCGTGGGTACAGAGAACCCCCACCCCTTGGCCTAAGGCAGAGTTTAAAAGATCGTGATAACAGAGCCACACGTGATAACATTCTGAAGGAATAAGAGAGAGAAAAGAAACCCTTTGGCTCGGAGACCTTCAAATACGCGTGTCCCCACTTGAGGCCAGAGGGCAGGTCACTCCTCCGGCCCACTGCCACAGGGGCCCCAACAGGACCTGACTGTTCCAGTAATTGAAATTATTTCAAGTAACTCTAGAGAACATAAATCATAAAACAGGGGCTCCAGTTTCAAGGAACTTTGAATTTGGAGAACAAGACAAAATCATAATGTGAAAGAAGAACTATCCAGTAACGTTTGGCACATGCATATTGTGATAATGTCTGGTCATAATGTCTGTGGTGTTAGAAATAATAAAATAATTGCCTTTGACCAGAGGGTCAGTGACATTTTTTTTTTTTTTTGAGACAGGGTCTTGCTTTGTAGCTCGGGCTGGCCCTGAGCTCACTATGTAGCCCAGGCAAACCTCGAACTCAGCCATCCTCCTGTCTCTGCCTCCCGAGTGCTGGGATTACAGGCCTGAGCCACCACGGCCGGCACTGTGGTATGTGGTATTGATGGCTGGTGGGCGTGAGTCACCACGCCCAGCATTCTATGTGGTTACGGGGATTGAACTCAGGACCTTGTGCCTGCAAGGCAGGCGCCGGAACCACTGAGCTAAATCTCCGGCCCGAGTGACATTTTGAGAGAACTAAAAAGACTGATAAAGTGAAGTGAACTTCAGACAGAGAAAAAACAAAGTGAGGCGAGCGTGTCTTTCGGCGGGACCGTGGCCCAGGGAGGGGGACGGCCGCATCCACTCAGGTGCCCGCCTGGGAGGCCCAAACTCCTGAGCCCTGGCACCAGCTGCCCGCAGAGCCCGCTCTACACGTGGCCCACGCGCAGTCTCATCCGCTCCCGCGTGTCGAGCCATGCGGCCGCCTCCCCGGCTCAGGCCCCAGAATCCCGCCCACCTGCCCCCAGCTACCCACGGCTCCCTCCCTGTCGCGGCCTCGCAGAGTCCACCCGGCCGACGGTGGGGACCTGTGCTCGCGCCCCTGTGGGCCCGGGGTGCCGACCTGCTCGCCGCACCCCTGTCACAGGAGGGCCACTGTCCTCGGGCACAGGCCTTCGTGGCCCCTAAGCCCGCCCCACCTCCCGCCGCAGCTCAGCGCCCGTCCCGGACCCGCACCCGGCCATCCTCATGCAATAGGGTCTCAGAAGCAGAGGCTCCCCAGGCACGAAGCCGGACGCGAGGTGCAGCGCCCCCGGTGCCCCCAGTAAACGGCAGCTGCTCTAAGCAAAGAGCAGCTCAGGCGCTCAGGTTTCCTGCAATGCGATTGCCACCTGGGGGGGGTGGCCGGACAACATCTAACCCGGAGAGGGGTTTCCTAGCTGGTGCTTTGGCAGTCCGTCTGCCGGCACTTTCTAGGTGCCAAGTCCACGCAAAGCCTGGCCAGAAACAGAGGCCTCTGGTGCCCGTGATAAGGGTTGTTCCCCCGCTGCGCACCCGTGTTGGCCGAACGGGGTGTGCCCTGCCACCTCAGCGCCGGGAGGCCCGTGGCCATGGCAACCTAACACCCAGAGTCCCAGCCTCGGGCAGCTGCCCACCCGGCCAGAAGACGCCTCCTCCCCGGAGGCAGATCCTGCTTCGCCCCTTCTCAAGCTGCTCTCCTGTGCCCTGCAACCCCCTGGCCCAGGGAGACAGCTCCGCCTGCTGGCTGCGCCCTCCGGCTTCCGAGCAGCCTGGGCTCCGTCAGCTGGCTCCTCCGGCCCCGCTGCTCCTCACCCTTGAGCTGCAGGACTGGACACCTGCCTGCCCTGCCCGTGCCTGCCTCAGGCCTCGAGGCAGCAGTCAGCCCTGCGGCAAGCAGCCGTGTGGGGAGCAAGTGTGCAAGCCACCACTGTGTTCCGGAAGGCCCGCCCTGCCTCCTCTGTCCTCACTGGAGCTCCGTCGCCCACTGGGCCTCTCCGAGCACTTGTCCAGCAGCGTGCAGCCCGGTGCTGGCCTCAGCACTTCCCAGAGTGCGCGTTTGAGGCTTTGGGCCTCGGGTCTTTGCCGCTGTGACGCAATCCCGGAGAGGACCAGCTGCGAAGGACAGAGTGCTGATTTTGCTACAGTTTCAGAGGCTCGAGGCCTCCCGCGGCTCACTCTGTTGCTCTGGGGCCTGGGCCAAGGCAGACGTGGCATTTGGTGGCAGGAGAAGCCCCTGCACAGGCAGAGAGGGGTCTTCTCTCCCCCAGGGCCCAGGCTGGGCCCTACCACCCTGCTGACTGAGCACAGCCCTGCACAGCAGAACGCACCGGCCCAGGGCGGGCAATCATTTCCTGCTGCACCTGAACACAGGAAGGCCCAGCAGAGACGGCAGGTGTGACGGCGACGTCACCGCGGGGAGCCAGGCTCCCAGCCCACTGTGAGTCTCAGCATCATCCCTGAGGCCGGGAGCAATGGAGCTGTGCTTCTCTCCAAGGGGAGTGTGATGGCCGCAGGGCTCTGCCCTCCCGGCGTCCCCAGAGCCCCGAGAAAGGCTCGGCTTGGGGACCCGGCGTCCACTGCAGGTCCCCCGGCGTGGGAGAGAAGCGTTCGTTCAGAGCAGCTAGCGGGCCCCCGAAAGCTAGACCGAGGGTCTGGGAGAGACTCCTGCGCGCACACGGGACTGCGACTTCACTCAGAACAGCCGAGGAGAGGGAGAACCCTCAGCGCCAACTGCACATGAGAGAATGAGTGAAACGTGACCGACCGTGAACGCTGAAAAGAAGGAAATGAGCTGGCTGCTCGTCACAACACGTGGGACAAGCAAATCACAGGAGGACGTACGGGCCACAGTGACTCGCTTCTTCAAACCTCCAGAATGGGGCTGAGAACAGGGCAGTGCCCTCAGTGGGCACGGAGCTCTGGCTGCAGCTAGAAACACTCAGGAGACTGTGGCCAACAGGGGGCAGCTACTTAATGCTGGTAGAGATCAAATGGAGGTTTGTAAACTGCAGACTCACCACCCCAAGTGACAGCTGAGTCAGGGGTCAAGAGGGTCACCCGTCCGCTCTGAGGTGTCCCCTGTGTATTTCAACGAGCACCATGGATGTTGTGAGAGCCCTGGGACTTGGGCTGGGAAAGTTACACGTGAATCAGAGCCCTGGTGTCCGGGCTGCGCCAGATGCCGCCTCTCTGCCCAAGGACGCTGCTGTCAGACGCGTCAGGGCAGAAGCTGCGGCCTGCTCATCTTCCCGCATGGCGCCCGTCTCCACTGGCACGTCGGATGTGCTCACGGGGTCACGGGTCCACTGCCTTCAGGAAGAGGAAAAGGCAGAGATGGGGCCCAGAGCTCAGGGGGGAGCGAACTGTCTCCGGGGCCACTTTCCCAGACCACCAGGTAACACTGCTCAGAACTGTCAGGGTGAAGAGCATCAAGGTGTTCAGAGCACGAGGACCTAGCACACTGTGCCGGAAATCGTCTCGTCAGCCCCCAAAGAGTGAACCCTCACCACAAATTAAAACTCTCTTGATTTCTTTGAAAGCCAACCAGATCTTCTCCCAGAAACGTCTTTGCTTTATGAGGCCCACGATGGCAGAGTCACGTGCCCTGCTGGCCGCCTGGCGTGTCTCTTCAGGGGATAAAGTGTCTCCCCCCAGCCACAGGAAGGTGTGTTCTCACAAAGGCCGAGTGTGCCGAGTCGCGTCTCTGTGGGCAGCACCCTGTCGACCGAGAGAGGATCATTTGCTTTGCTTTGCTTGGGTTTCCTTATGGATATGAAAGTCAGCGCTGTTTCCAGAATGACAACTGGGAAAACTGTCATGACTTAGAAGACACGAGTGGAATTTTGTCTCTGCATTTTTTTTCAAAACAATAATGGGATGAGGTTTGGGGAAAATGATTGGGTTTATGATCTTTTTACATCAACAAACAGCAACCTAGACTGTTAGAAGCTGACTTTGCACCACAGTTTCAAAACCAGAAACCAAAATAAACTGCCCTTGGAGCCCACTGACAGCGGATCTGCCTATGTCCCTGTTGTGTAACCAACCAGCCGTCTCCTCCGCGCCGGGGCTGCCCCGTGGGGAGGGATCACTTCCCTGCCCTGTCCCAGCGGTGCCCAGAAGGCCATCTGCAGTTCACAAGACACCTCGGGCGGCTCAGGAGCCACGCAGGAGCGGGCGGAATGGGGTGCGGCTGGCGGCCTGGCCACGCCCCCTCCGGGGTGCAGGCGCCCCTCAGAGCGCACACGGCTGCAGGGACGGTCGGAGGAGCAGGAGCGTCAGCAGCGCCGGAGACGAGGCCTGTCGGCCGGTGACCGCGCGGAGCAGCGTGCGAAGGGCCTGGGCCGGTCTCCAGTCTCGGGAGCAGCGCAGCGCGCGGTGGCGTCTGCAGCCTCTGCGCAAGGCTGCGGGCGGAAAGACTGCGGCGCCCGCTGAGCTGCGGCCTCGCAGAAGGCCGTGCGCGGCTGCCAAGCTGGGCGGGCACAACCGAGGCGTGCGGCTGGGGGGGGGGGGCGCGGTTTTCAGGCGCCGCTTGCCCTCCCTCCCGGCTCCTGCCCAGAGCAATGCCCAGCGGGAAGGGTATCGCGGGGCTGCCCCTCCGCCCACTCCCCAGCACCGGCGCGGCCTCCCGAGCCTTCTGTGGGTGGGGGCCAGAGAGAATCGCCGCCACGGGCCCGGCCCAGGGTCTCTGCTGCCAGGCCCTCGTGCCACTGGACATGCCGACCCAGACCTGAGGGCTTCACAGCCCATCTGAAGGCTCCAGCATCAGGGACTCTTCTATTTCTTCCTCTGTCACTTTTTTTTTTTTTTTTTTTTTGGAGACAGGGTCTCACTGTGTACTCCAGGCTGACCCTGAGCTCACTGTGGAGCCCAGGCAAGCCTGGAACTCAGCAATCCTCCTGCCTCTGCCTCCCGAGTGCTGGGATGACAGGTGTGAGCCACCACAGCTGGGATAGTGGTATGTGGTTACCAGGGATTAATCAGGGACCTTGGGCTTGCTAGGCAGGTGCCAGAACCACTGAGCTAAACCCTCGGCCACTAGCCCTTTTTTTTTAAGGTACTGGCTGATGAACTCAGGCCCTCCACACTGAGCTATTTTCTGAGTCAAGGTCTCATAAATGGCTGTTACTGGGCTGGCCGGGACACGTGGTCCTCCTGGCTCGGCCTCCAGGGTGCCGGGGTGCACGTGTGCCGCCATGCCAGGGTTCTCATGTGCCTGATAACTTTGCCCCGTTCGCTTGGTGCAGCACAGCCCCACGCTGCCCTTTGTGCCTGCTGGCACGCTGGCCAAGGGGCCTGACCCGGCGAGCACCGTTCGAATCCGGGGCGGGAGCTTCTTCCAGGGACGAATGTACCAAGGCTCCAGAACCTTGCTACTGATCTTTTGTTTTTTGGTTTTGGGGTGGCTTTTTGGCAGAATGGGTGGGTGCATAGTTCAGAGGACAGCAGGGTGGTGGACCGAGGCAGCAAGGAGAGGCCGAAGCCACGGGCACGGGCGAAGCTCCCTCGCCGGGCTTAGGCGCCCTCCCCTCACCCGCAGGGAACCTGCCTCCGCTCTGGTCAGAGCTCCTCTCTGGCTTTCTAGGCGGGAAGGACAGCGCACCTCTGTCCCCCAAACCGGCCATGAAGACGATGACGAGGCGGCTGTTGGAGCCTGCGACGCTGCGCGGCACACGCCACAGAGACGTGCCCGAGGCCCACTCACGCACCGCGCGTGCCTGGCTCCAGGCAGCGGCGCTCACGGTTGCCCCAGCACAGGACCGTGTGGTCAGTGTGCTCACTGGGCCGCGTCGCCGTGGCCGGACAGGCCCAGAAAGACACTGCCGTGGCTCGCCACCCAGACAAGGGGCCCAGAGGCGAAGCGCGCAAGTGGCCAGCTCCCAAGTCGTGACCCTGGGAGAGGGTGACTGTTCCCCAGGACCCTGCGGCTCAGAGGGCCCGAGCAGGCCGTGCAAGGCCGCGCAGAGAGAAAGTGTGCAGCCCGACTGTGGGCCTCGAGCAGCACCAGCTCTGCCACACACTCGTGCCCGGTGCTGGGCGTGTCTATCTGAGGCTGAAGACTCAGAGTCCAACAGCGTCTCTTGGTGCCGCCGAGTCCCCTGTCCGGGTGCGCACTGGCCTGGCAGACTCTCCCGTGGGCCTGGTACTCCTGTGCCCAGAAGCCGCAGGCGTGGAGCCCTGCTCGCCGGGTCTGGGCTGCCCCCCCCAAGGGGAGGGCTGAGGCCCTGTCCATCCTTCTCGCCTGTCGGCTCACGCGCTGCCCTGCTTGTGCGCTGACTGTGGTGTCCCTGTCCCAGGCAAGAGGGTTCTAGATGCATCAGCTCTGAGCTTACACAGGTGCGCACAGCCAGCCAGCGGACATGGTGTCTGCTCCACCAGCTTCCTTCCCCCGGATAACAGTGCAACAGTTACCCCCAGGGTCGGAGACCAGGGCAGCTGACTGGTACCGGGGACGCAGGCGGCAGCACTGCACCCCGGGAGTCGCCCGCTGTCCCTTGCGACCCGCCACATCAGGTCTCTCAGAGCCAGGGCAGACGCCGCCGCGCCTGGGCTTTGTCTCTGCCTGTTCCTCCACGCGGAGTGAACGCAGGGGCCCGAGTCAGGGCCAGGCGAGCCCCGGCTGGGGCCGCGTGCTGGGACGGCAGCGGCTACGGCCCTGGAGCTAAGCCTTCTGCCTCTCAGCTTCTGCAGAGGACCCCGCGGCTCAGCCACTCTCTGGCCTGCCCCGCGCCTGGAGGACGTGGCCGCTCCGGGCCCACGGCGGCCTCCTTCGGGTGGACGCCGCCCTGACCGAGTCTCTGCAGACCCTGCCGTTTCAAGGCCAGATGCAATGCACACTGGGATTAATCTATTATTTCTCCTTTAAGTAGGTTAAGCTTTGTAAGCAGAAGTAATTAAGATTATGAGTGCACAATGAATGAAGTCACGGGCTTAATGAGGGTTCAGGAGTTACCCTGGAACGAAGAGGATAACAGCTCTGCTTTCAGTGTACAGCAAAAGGAAAGAGAACGGGGCCGGGGGAGGGGCAGAGCCCACAGCCACGCCGCGCGGCTGCCTGGCCTCCCACAGCCGCACAGGCGCCTCCACAGCGCGCCGAGCTCCTGACCCCGGGTGGGCCTGCTCACAGGGCCGCTGCCCACAGTCCAGTCTGGGCATCTGAGGGACCTGCACGGTTCTCCAGGACAAAACAGCCGCACCGGCGTGGCGGGCGGAAAGGCAGCACCGGAACGCCTGTCATTAGTGGACGGGTTAAATAAACCGTGGGTCAACCACATAATTGGGAAACACGGCTGGGAAGGGAGGGGAGGTCTGACGGAGGCCAGGCTCAGAGCGGAGCGGGGTGCGCCCAGCGCTCCCGAAGGGCACATGGCCCACAGGCAAGCTCTGCAGAGGCCACGCTGCCCCGGGCAGGAACCCGTGCGGGGCAGAGCTGGGCGGCGGTGCCCTGCACCTGGACTCAGCAGCCACGTGGGTGCGGGCTGTGTCCCAGGAGACGCTGCTCCTGACAGACTGGACAGCCGAGGAGGCGCTGGGGTCACCGCCAGCTGCCGCCCGAGAGCCCCAGGGACATCTGTGGCGGGCCCTGGGCACCTGTGACGTTACAAGGAGGGAGCGGCCGCCGCTCAGGTGGGGGAGGAGCCCGAGTCCGGCTGGAGCGCGAGCGGCTCGCGGTGCCGCTTCTAGCCCCGCGGGAGCGCTTTGTGCAGCCGCAGACACACTGCGCGCTGGCGGGCTCTGCCCCGCCCCGAGGGGGCGCCGCTGGGACAGCGAGGGGCTCTGGGAATGGCGTCCTGCAGGGAGCCGGGCACCCGCCCTCCCCACTGGGAAAGCAAGCTCACGCCGGAGTCACAGTGGGCTGCGGCCCGTGGGGGGCTCGATGCCAGCAGGGCCTCTGTGGCTTTCGTGGTGGAAACGCACTAGTGTGGCGAGAGGTCGGGGTCCGTCCTTTTGCTGTCCCGCCGACCCCCCTACCCCTGCAGGCTGGTACCCACTGTCCAGGTGCCTGGGCACCTCGATGTCTTTCTTTCTCCCGACCCACAGACCTCCCTGTCCTTCCTGACCTTTCCAGGCCCCGGCTCTCCTGGAATTCCCTGGAACTCTCCCCTTCGTGTCATGTGTTTTCTCTGTGCAGGCAGCAAGCGACCTCCGTTTCCTCCGCCTGCGCAGGGTGCCTAGAGCCAGAGGCTGGCGCTGCGCCCCTGGCGCGACCCTCCCGTGTGCCGTCAGCCTGCTTTACAAGCCCAACAGCACAGTTCCTCTAGGCAGGGCTTCTGGAGGCGTGAAGGGTAGACCGCACCTTCGGCTTACGGTTCAGCGCGGTGTTAGGAATGTTCTCTTCCTCTGTCCTGGCACCTCAAATACTTTGACACTATTTCACCATCCTTAAGAAGGCATCCTTAGACCATTCAACTTTCACTCATCAGTTATGTATCAATTAGCTTCTGTCATGCTTCCAGGGAGTGGGAGGGGCCGGGAGACGTCATCCTCTCCTGGAGGAGATGCAAGTTCAACTGGCTTCAGAGAAGGAAACCACTAAGTGAAAATCCAGGGAGGCGGGGAGCATGCAGTCACCAGCAGAGGCGAGCCCTGCAGGCTGGCCGTGAGCGTGGGGTCTCGGAAGGGCTGCTTCCCGGGGCTGAGGGCGAACGGTGCCCGCGTCGCCCGCTGAGGCGTGAGCTCCTTCTCGCCTGGAGGACAGCAGAGTCAGGAGCCGGACTTCCGAGGGAGGAGGGACAGACACGCTGACTCTGACACCAGGGCCCGGGGCCGGACACGAGGAAGTGCCAGCCCCGGCGGCCCTGCGCGGGGCCTTGCAGGGAGCCCAGAGGGACGGCAGAGGCACGGCTCCAGCAGCAGGGGGCAGGACAGTCCCGCACTCACCCGGACACCCCGAGAGAGCTCCTGACGGGACCTGCGGGCGGCAGGATCTGGGCCCGAGCACGGCCCGAGAGCGCCAGTCTGTCTGGGGCCCCGTCGGACACAGAGGGACAGGCCCCTCGCCCAGTGGCATGGCTGCCTGCCGCCCTGACTGGTGAGCCAGGCCCACGATGCGATGCTCAGAGGGAGGGGAGTCCGTAGTCACGGCTCTGCCCACCAGAAGACGGTGCTGCGACGCGTACGTAAGCTACCAGCGTGAGTGCTAACAGTTGGCTTCAACATTTTGGATTAAACAGAGTGCTTTGCACCAACATAATGCTAGTGAGACTTGTAACACCAGGTATACTGTATTTTCTAAGGGCTTGAATAAAGCAAGTAAGAATAGTGCCAATATGATTTCCAGCCTAATTCAGACAGCCCCTAAAATGTAAGGCCAAGTGGCTCTGTTATTTCAAGGACATATGCGAGCACACGTCTGACTGGCTTGGGGAGATGAATCACAAAAACAGAAGACAGTGTTGGTATAATATTGATAAAATATGCAGAAAATAATCGGGGGTGGGCCTGAGAGAGGAGGGGGTAGAGAGGGAGGCTTCTTGTCAGTCCAGGGTGAGCAGGAAGTATTTCTAGACCCGTCACCATTGTTCGAACTCCAGAGAGCACGCGAGTACTCAGCAGGGAAGCAGTGGCCGTCTCGTCAGTCTGGGCACGTAGACAGACACACGTCATCATGCGGGCCCTTTCCCTGTTCCCACTGCATGTCCTGGTCCAGGGGTTTCACTGTGGTGCCAGCCCCTGAGCCACACGGTCCTGGCAGAGCTGATGGGTGTTCAGTAACCACAGCTACAAAAGATTGTTCTCTGTGGCTTTTGGGAATTTTGCTTGAAAAATAAAGATTTTTTAAAAAATTGCAGAAAATACTGAGGTTTATTGGTACTTTGTTCAAATAAAACCAGAACTTTCTCATTGTCTCACAGCACTCAGCACTGTGAAAATATAAAATTTTGGAAAATTCCACCCAGTCTATAAATTTATCATCAAATGAAATGGAAAGATCGCACATGCAGAATGTCCTACACACTATTAAAAACCAAAGAGGTGTGCGACGTGCTTGCCTGGATGACTGAGGCTTTCACACAGAGGCGGGAGGCTCTTCAGTCTCCTCGCTGTGTGCAGAAGCACTTCCGGAGGCTTCTGACGCCAGAGCAGAGTCTGCGCTCAGACGAGGATCACTGTCGCCAGCCTTGGAAGAGATGTTCAAATGTTAGCCGGCCACAGGTTGTATTTTTAAAGTGTGCAAGAAAAAAGAGAAAATCTTTGTCCAGCTGGAAAATGTATCAAAGATGAGAATGAGAGAAAAAAGCGACAGTAAAACAGAAAGTTGTTTCTCTAAAACTAAGATCTCAGGAGCACCGCGCGGGAGGCCTGGCTGCTCACTGCGAGTTCAGAGGTACAAGAAGACTCGAGTGTGAAAGGCAGTCAGTCAGGTTCAGCAAGGGTTTCTTGTTTGTCTCCTAAGATTTCTTTACTTGAAGTTCATCTTCAGTTTTATAAGTTAAAATTACCTCTACGCTTTAAAGTCATTTTCCTTAAGAAGAAGAGTTAGAACACTCAGTGCATTTTGGAATATTTACTCTGCTGGACGCTGCAGACAGGAGGGAAACACGGCTAACCTCTCAGGCCGGGGGCCTGGGCGTCGGGCCTCTGCCGCAGCACCCAGCGGGGACAGACGGACGGCGGCCTGCCGGTCTGAAACGCTGCTTCTGCGGGTGAGGGAAGCCCGGATGCGGGCACGGGGTCCCTCCACGGGAAGATGTCCACGTGGGCGCGTGGTGTGACACTGGTCTGAAACCAGGAATCAGTTCAAGCGGGGCCTGGTAAGAACAGAGCTTCAAGTCACAGTGGGCTTTTGGTTCAATGTGCTCAGCTTTTCCACGCACTGGAGGGTGGGAGAGGCGGCCGCGGGACGGAAACAGCCCCGGGGTAAAGATGCCCCACTGTGTCGGGAAGCAGAAACAACCCAGCGTTTTTATTAGCGGTAGGAAACATCTCTTTATTTTGGACCTTATAATACATTTAAAAACTCAAAGCTGTTTAATATCCAATGGAGAAAGAAGAGTTAAAGTGCTATATTGAAGAAAAGTTACCAAATGTTCTTAAATTTTCCTCACAATAGTATTTGTTTAGTACTGCTATTGGTTACTACTAATTGTCACCATTAACCAGTTCTGTTGACTGGGTTTAAGTAGTAGCATTTGTATCACATGAAAATGAATGATATAAAATTGTATAGAATTTCAAATATATACCCATTTCTAATATTTTATGCTAAAATAATAAAACACTCGCGTTACGTGCTGCATATCACGCACGGCTACGTCCCCAGGGTGGCGCAGTGCCCTCCTCCTATCCCTAGGCCGGTCTGCCCCTCCGCCCCCGTGTGTGCGCCCTCCCGCGCCCAGCGGCCGTCGCTGGAGTGCGGCGCCAGGAGCCCTGCTGGCACTGACCGCGGCCTCGTCCCCGCCGCGCGCTGGGCCTGGCAGAGCCCCGGACCCGTGGGCAGCGGCCGGCGCGCAGAGGGTGCGGGGCGGAGGGCGCGGCGGCCCGGTGTCCATGCGGCTGAGGGTGGACCGTGCTCGGTCCGTCTGCTCTGTGACAAGAATTTAGGGCCAACACGGTCTTCTTGCTTTTGAAATTGGGAGACATTTACTATATAAGCCGGATTTCTGGCCTTTTCTGGACCACACTGCGGTGCGGCCGCCCTCCGTCCCCAGCCCCAGCGCGCCGGCCTGGGCCGCCATGGCCTCCGTGCGCCCTCACGCACCTGCCTCTTTGGGTAGAAGTGCTTCCCCCAGAAATGAGGGCGCAGGAGCCGGGCTGCACTCGTGTCCCTGCGCTGCGCGCACGGAGGCTGCCCGGGCTGTGATACTGTCGCTTGGACCCTCAGAAAACAGAGCCTCTGCCCTGCTGACCCGCGGTGCGGGCGAACCACTCCCCTCTCTCCGCGCTACTTGGCACATGGCCGGCAGGGCCCGGGCTCAGCCGGGCTCCCGCCCCCGCCCCTCCCCCTCCCTGCCCCCCTCGACAGCACAGACGGCTCTGCCCGCTCCCCTTGGGTCTCCCGGCCGAGGGCCGTGGGGAGCTGTGGCTGAAAGCTTCGGGGTGAGACAATCCGAAGAGCGGCAAGAAGGAAGCACTGGCACGCTGTGCGTTTGTTTCCCAGGAAGAAAGCGAGGCGGATGCACACACCTCCGTGCGCCGCCGGCCTGGCTCCCGCGGCCGCCCTGCGCCCAGCTGCCACCAGCCCAAGCACGCTCCGCGCGTACCCAGCTCTGGTGTCCTGTGGTTTGTTGTGGTTGACAGCTGTCCAGCTGCTGAAGTGAGTTCCCACGGTTCAGTGACAATTTAGAGACAAAAACGGAAGCACAGCTGATTTTATTTTTATTTTAATTTTTTTTTTTTGAGACAGGGTCTCGCTTTGTAGTTCAGGCTGGCTCTGAGCTCACTATGTAGCCCAGGCAAGCCTCGAACTCAGCAATCCTCCTGTCTCTGCCTCCCGAGTGCTGGGATTAAAGGCGTGAGCCACCACGCCCGGCAGCACAGCTGATTTTTTAGGTAACTAAATCCAGATAATTTAGGTCGAGTCTTCCCAGATCGGAGCTTGCTGTGAGTGCCCTCCAGCTTCCTTGAAGGCTCTGACTTCCCTCAGGGAAGAAACAGCCCTGGCCTGGGGCTTCCTAGCACACAGCCTCACGCCAGTCTCTCGTGGCGTAAAGACGTCCCGGCCACACGTGTCCCTCGGCCAGGGCCTTCCCTGGAGCCATGGCCTGTGCTGGCTTTGTGTTCAGACAGAACTGAGCGGGAACCCTGGCTTCACGACGTGGTCCTGGGCCAGTTGTTTAACCTCCTGAGAGCTTAATTTTCTTTAAAAAAAAAAACACCTTTACAGGTTGTTATGGGAAATAGCTAATACTTCACATACAAAAACAATATAATATTATAACAAAGTAAGACTTCTCTGCTGTGGAGTTGTAGTATTGCTCTCATGTACACTTGGACATTGACCTGGTTCTCTGAGTGGCAGAAGACAGAGAGAGAGAGACAGAGAGAGAGAGAGAGAGAGACACAGAGAGAGAGAGACAGACAGAGAGACAGACAGAGAGAGACAAAGAGAGAGAGAGAGACAGAGAGACAGAGAAAGAATTAAATCCCGTAGTACAGAAAGACTTCCAAATATCCAGCTAGTAGCTGTTGACGACTAAAAGATAAAAGCTCAGAAGGCCTCTCCCTTGCTCAATAAACTCTACAAGCATTCAAACAGAATATTAAACTTCTTACTGCAGTTCCCACCTGCTCAGCTTGTATCTTAATTCCCTGACAGCAGTGAGCTTAAAAAAGAAAGCAAGGAGCAGAGGAATGTCTGGGGCAGATTTCGGACACACACGATAAACACGTGTGTCTAAACTCGCGCAGATATCGGCCTCTATCCTGCTCTGATCTCCTTGGGAGGACATTCCTCGGGGTTATCCTCACCCGATCTCTTCCATTTCCCCCTGCAGGCTGACCAGGCCCCGCTCCCGCCAGACCCTCGCAGCGGAATGAATCCCACCGGCTTTTCGCTGGGGTGTCGTTTGTCAGCTGGAATAAGGGCCTCGATTGTGCGAGGGAGCCCTTCGTGCTGATAGTCAGCGCTCAGTTACCAGCTCCGCAGTCTCGCCTGCGCGGGCCCCGGCCCGGTCAGCAGGAGTCAGGCAGCATTCCTCCGGGGCTCAGCGCCTCCCCGCCGGCCCCCAGTCCCCCCTGGTGGCCGCCGCTGTTTATCTCTGTACACGGAGGAAGGTGAGATTTGTAAGCCTCCAGGAGGGGAAGCGCCCAGCGGTGGGCATCAGTCGCAGAGCTGGATCGAGTGTCACCTCACTTGCTTTAACTCTGGCCTGTGGCCACGACACACTGCGCCCCCCCCAGCGCAAGGCCTCGGGCGGCCGCCGCCGGGGCAACCCATGCACACTTCCAAGTGGTTTCACGTTTCACAAAATGGGCTGAAAATGCTGAGTTCCTCTCTTTCTCTCTCTCACACACACAAGTACACACGCATTTTGCAGTGCTAGAACACTGTAAATACCTCAGGACCTCACTTTGACCACATCCTTATCTTTCCCGGGTGTGATCACTAAGCCAACTTGTACTTCTGAGACAGGGCCTTGCTTTATAGTCCAGGCTGGCCCTGAGCTCACTATGTAGCCCAGGCAAGCCTCGAACTCAGCCATCCTCCTGCCTCTGCCTCCCAGTGCTGGGATGACAGGCCTGACCCGCCACGCCTGGCATTGTCATATGCGGTACTAGGGATTGCACTTGGGACCTTGAGCTTGCAGGCGGACACCAGAACCACTGAGCTTAATCCCAGCCCCACTAACCCAACTTTTGTGAAGTTCATTATTAATAGTTCTAGCATTTATAAAATTTATGTAATCCCTTTACAATGTCATTTAGTTTGGCCTGTCCTTAACTTTAGGTAAATGAATAATAACACATTTTTCTTGTGTGACTTGCTTATTTCACACCATCCTTGGCTTGGAAGACTCACCCACATGGATGCCTAGGGCCGGGGACTGGATGTCGCCCAGGGCCGCTTCTCCACACTCACCCGACACATCCAGACACGGACCCCACCCGCCCTTGGTGGCTCCCGGCGAATCTCAGGGGATGAGCAGATTTGCACGTCACATTGTCCATTATCTGAATTACTAATGTATATATCTATCAATCAAATGTATCCTTTCACTATGCTGACTTAAAATCATAATTGTTATATCAGCATAGTTAAACTTTGGTCATGCGAGAAACTTAAAGCTACTACTTCAAATGAGTTGATGGTGGGTTTTCATCTTCCCTAACACACCTTTATACATTTCTGGTTATATTTTAAATAGTTACATTTCTCAGCGTAACATACTAAATATTTTATTGATTTCCTAATCAAATAAAGTTAGTATAGATGAGTCATGTACTGGTACAAACCCTCGATGTTGAATGTTATCATGATGTGTATATAAAAGGTCCCAATAAA
Organism: Thryonomys swinderianus; assembly: GCA_004025085.1. NCBI lineage: Eukaryota > Metazoa > Chordata > Mammalia > Rodentia > Thryonomyidae > Thryonomys > Thryonomys swinderianus. The sequence goes on from PVIC010005727.1 coordinate 50,565, forward strand.
ATCAATTTTTAAAAGTTACTGTGGCTCATGAAACAACAGAAATTTCAGAAGAGGCTTTCAAACATTTTATAGCTGTCTTAATATTGATGACAAAGTCACATACTTATGCTGACTCAGGAAAAACAAAATAGAGATCAAGAAATGATTAAAAACATCTAAGTTATTAAAATTCAGTTGCCAATTTCTCAGTGTGCTAAATGCTAATAAAAATAAGTTGGAAAATACCCAATCCCCATCCTTTTTTCTGATGACTATGTTATTCTCTAAGTCTAGGACCAATGTTTGATTTTTCCATAATGTTTAAAGCACTGCTACCATTATATTGGGTTCTAAAGTTGATTTGTATTTTAAATCATGTCTGTAAGTATCCAAATCTGACAACAAAATAAATATGGTGGTTTATAAGAGGGCCTAAAATATATATATATATATATATATATATATATTTTTTTTTTTTTTTTTTTTTTTTTTTTTTTTTTTTTTTTGAGACAGGATCTCACTTTGTAGTTCAGGCTGGCCCTGAGCTCATTATGTAGCCCAGGCAAGCCTCGAACTCAGCAATCCTCCTGCCTCTGCCTCCTGAGTGCTGGAATTACAGGCATGAGCCACTACACTTGGCACTGTGGTATGTGGTATTGATGGCTGATGGGCATGAGTCGCCATGCCCAGCATTATATGTGGTTTCCGGGGATTAAACTCAGGACCTTGCGCTTGCGAGGCAGGCACCAGAACCACTGAGCTAACCCTCCGGCCCTAAGGGCCTAAAATATTTATTAAACTTCTTAATGAAACTTTTCACAAACAGAAATTTAGTTTGAATTCCTCTGAAATTAATTAATTTTTCTGTCCACTGACTGGCTTTTAAGTACTCTCAGAGCACCAATGCCTGCTTCGATGAATGTTGGTGGGTATTAACTGTCTTAGGAATGGTGACCTTCTGGTTTAGGTGGTTGCACTGTGTATTTAGCATTCACTCAACTATATAACAATATATACACAAATAGCACAGAACAACTCTATTTAAAAATAAGCCCTTAAATTAGGTGAAAAAAATAAATTAGGGAAAAAGATCTTTGAAATGTATTAGGCAGACAAAAATAAACATCAAGACAATAATAAAGAAATAAAGTTAACAATAATTAACTTCATAAATTGAAAAAGGTGTATATTCAGAACATGTTATAAAAGCCAATAACAACTATAAAAGTATATGTATCATACAGCATCAAAATATAAAAATTAGAAATGATTAAGATATATGAGAAATATATAAATAAAATTAACATGTCACTATTCTTTTCATCATATAAAATAAAACCAATGAAGAACAAGAGAATTTGAACACTTAATCAGTGAGTTACCTGTATGATATTGCCTAAATGTGTAATCTAACAGTGTTAAATTCACAGAAACAGAGAAAATGGTGGTGGCCATCATGGACCCTTGAGTGGCAGTGATGATGTTTGTCAAAGTGTAGTCTTAGTGAAAAAGATGAATAAATTCTGGAGGTCCATAGTACAGCATGGTGAAAACAGGTGATCAATATATCAGATATGCACGCGAAAGTTCCTCAAAAAGTAGATCTTAAATACTCTCAACACACACATGCACACAAGAAATGCATATATTAATTAGTTAATTCTGATAGTTATTTCACCATGTATACATGTTATATACTGTAAATATATTCAGTTTTAATCAATTATGCCTATCAAGGAAAAAACAAGAAAAATTACCTATGCATTCAACAAAGATTATATACTATCGAGTATCCAAATAAAATTAATGTTCTAGCCTGTATAAACCCAAAAGAAAACACAAATACATTCTGCAAAAATAAGCTACATCACAATAATTTCTAAATTACAATCCAATAAATTTATAAATTAATAGGAATTTAAACAAAAACTCCAATTGAAAAATTAAAGATTTCTATTGATTGAGAATTTGTGGAATAGAGTAAAATTTTTCAAAGAGAGACTAATTCATAACTTTTATAAATGACATGTGAATAAAAGTAAATGAACTCACATTTAATTCAAGAAGCTACAGAGATGTTTTCTTCAAACTGTAAAATGTTGGACTTTCTTGGAGCAAGATTTTTTTAATGTGTTGCTAGGCATTTTCTCCATTCTCCCAATTTCATTGGCCGTTTATGTGGCAGGTGAAATAAAGTTAAGAAGGAAGAAATCTCAGAGAAATGGAAATCATCTTTCCAAAAGAAAGCAAAGAGCAAGAAAAAAAAACTTAATCCTATAAACAACTTGCTTACATGGGAACGAGAGTGGTAATTTGTTGCAGCTATACAGCAAGTAGAGTATATTGCTTAAAACACTAAATAAAAGAGATCTCTTACAATGAAAAATAAGATAGAATACATTTTCAATCAAAAGCTCTAAAGACGCAGGACTTAGTTTCTTCTCTGGCCTGTGAAGCGCTCAGAAGTCGGCTCTCCCACACTGACGAGAGGAGCGCCGGAGCCAACAGCAGACCACCGCCGTCCGCTACACTTCTCAGGAGAACGAAAGGTCATCCCCGCCATGAGAGAGACAGTGACTGCGGAGATTACAGGTCACGGACCGAAGCCGGTGGCACGGGGGGAGGAACGGCAGGAATGCTTTGATGGAAATCGGAGCAGCTTCCTTGACACTGAGCGTGGACCAGCTCAGGGCTTAGAATTTCTGCGGTCCGGTCCTCTGACTTCAGAAGTCCCCTCGGGGCCCAGTGAGGAAGACTGGGGAGAAGACGTGTCCCCGGCTGGTGCAGGGGAAGCAAACTCGAATAGGCCCGGAGCATTCTGCACCACAGAAAGGGCTGTACAGTAGGGCAAGGGGTCTCATCAAAGAAACCATTCAAAAAGAAAGAGCAAGTCATGTTCAAAAGGATAAAAATTTGGTTTGTTTCAGGGGAAAAAATCCCACTGTAGATTGACGATATTTTTAGACATATGGGAACCAAATACTTTACCTTATGCAAACTTCCTGTGCATAATCCTGGAGTACATATCCCGATAAAATTAGAGATTAATCTAGAGAAAAAGATACTTATCACGACAAGGAAATTAGAGACCCAGCCCAGAATAACAGTGAGGGGAGGTTAAGGTGAGAGCAGCAGACCCACGGGATGATAGGCGTGGATTAGGGCAGAAGGGTAGGGACCCCATCCGAGGCCTCTCCCGGGAAAAAGAGGCAACTATTTGGGAAAAAAAATTTCCAAAGATGGCTGCGGCACATGTACCTCTGCTGATGACGGCGTGAGGACGACATTCCTCCGCTGAGGCAGGACCTGCTCTTACTCCTGGGACTTGGGGACTCTGCTGCTGCCTCAGCCGAAGGGGCAGGAGAGGAAGGACGGTCTGTGCCCAGAAGCCAGGCTGTCGGGCCGCAGCCTCTGCTCTGGTCCTTGGTTCTCTTCCTGGAAAACAAAGCATATTCCAGAAAGGCAAAGACAATGAGATAGGAGAAAAATGCAAGGGAATTATCTTAGTGTGTTTGTAGAAATTCACCGAAGCATAAGAAACCAGTCAGTAGCAGACAAGGCTCCCACTGAAGAAGGGACGCGAAGGCTGGTCTGTTCTGCAGGCCTGCTGGGCAGCCCTCCGCCAGAGGCGAGGCCCCAGCCAGCAGCCTCGGCCTGCGGTCGCGACGTCCTGTTCCCTGGTGAGCAGAGGCCCCCAGAGGAGGCCGAGAGGCAGAACAGCAGAGCTCTCCCCTTCACGGCCCAGCAGACGGAGGCGGCAGCCCGAGGGATCTGGGCGGAGGGTCGGTCCACGAAGGACCTCAGCGCGCCACGCTCAGGAGCTGGGCGCTGCGCTGGGCCAGGCGGCGAGAAGCAGGGCACCTTCAGCAGGCCAGGTGCGCAGCCCGAGGCCCCGGACCCCGGCGCTTGGAGGTCAGTGGCACAAAGGTGCTCGAGCCCTTTCTTGTTTTTCTTTATCTTGCTTATTTTTTCCTTGTTTGTTCCTTTCTATTACTTTTACCTAATTCTATTATTTTATTGTATCCACTAATAGAATCCTTGATCTCACTTTTGTCTTTTTCCAGTTTTCACATTTCACTTTTCATCCCCTGGTTTCCTGCTGCCCACTCTCCCCACCAGGACGGCCACTGAGCTCCGCTCCCGTCAGGCGTGGGGCCGACGCTGCGCTGTCTCTGCTGAGCTCGGTTTCCTTGCAGTGGGTCGAGCTGCTGCCTTTAGCAGATACTCGCTGGGTGTCAGTGTTTGGTTCACCTTGTGTGTCTAATTATAGATCATATAACCATGACTAGCGATCTCTTTTGTACAGTTAACACTGGAACGTTATAAGTTCTCATGTATGGCAATATCCAGTTTGCCTTTGACTCTATTGTTGCCGATTGCTTTTCTATTGCCGGGGCGGCATATTTGCTGCTACTGGTTCTGTCTGTGCCAATAGCTGAACTATGTTTGTGTCATTAACAATGTCATGATCTATTCCCAGGGAACTGGGTGCTGGGAAGATTACACTTCTCCTACCTCTTCAAAATTAACAAAGAAGGCTAGATTTTGGGGCAGAGGCAAAGACCTATAGCTAGGCATGACAGAGTAAGCACATCTCTGAAAAGCAGATAGGAGAGAGATCTCCATGTTAGCAGAAAATGTCTTCCAACTTAACTGACTCACAGAATTCAGCATGAAAGGAAAAAAATGAGTAAGAAACATGAGAAGACAAGGCAACAAAATGCGTTCCAGCTCTCCCAAAGCTGATCCATAGAGCATGGAGAGGAAGGAAGTCAAAAGCTACACAGCTGAATCATTTAAGGTGATAAAAGAGGAGGTAAAAACATAGGTGAATAAGGTGCTCAGCAAGCTCAAAGAGAGAATTAAATAGATAATGGACTTAATAAGCAAAATGATTGATGAGTTTACAGAAGACACTAATAAATCCAGCTGAGCTATCTCAAACATGAATGCCCAGTTCAGCAAACAATTGGAGTCTATGAAAAGGGACAAACAGAAATTGAGCAGATTGAAAATTCTCTTAGCAAAAGTTACCAGTGTGAGCACAGAGAATAAAAACGAGAAGACAGGGATTGTTTTCAGAGACCAATTATCCAGAGACACCTTAAAAAACAAGAAAATGCAAAAATAGATCCAACAAGAGCTAGACGATGCAGAGAAGTCTAATCTAAGGTTAAATGGAATCAGAGAAAACTCAGAAGATGACAAAAATGGCAACAACAACAACAAAAAAAAGCCTGCTTACAGAAGAAATAGTGGAAAACTTTTCAGATGAGGGGAGAGAGTTAGACCTGCTAGTAATACCCACGGTCTGAAAGGACCTTCTTCACAGTGCAGCCTGAAGGCCCAGAAGTCTAACCCGAGGACAGAATCTTAAAAGCTGTCACCGAACAGCAGCAAGGCATCGCAAAGGGAAGCGCTCGCAATGACAGCAGGCTCCCCGCACCGGCCTGGAAGACTGGGACGCCAGGCGGAAGCGTGTTAAGCACTAGAAGACGTTTCTACCCAAAATGATACACTCTGAAGAATCATCTTTCAAACTTCACGGAGAAATAAAGATTTTTTTTTATGACTAAGAACACCTTAAGAAATTCATGGCCACCAAACCAAAAAGTCCGAACCCTAACCTGAAATAAGAGCAAATGCTGAGGAGGTCGGGGGAGGGGCCCCTAAACTGCTGGTGGGAATACGAGCTGGTGGCCGCTCTGACAACGAGCGTTGCGCATTCCCACAGTGGAACGGCAGAAATTCCGTGAACGAGTGTTGACACTGTAACCAGTTTCACGTCATCACTGATTCATGATGCTGTGACGTCTCCACGAAATACTGTATTATTTCAAATATCAAAATATGTCCCACACACAGTATAATTCTATATAAAAACAATGGTCTACAAAAGTTTGGAAATTATAGTTTCATTAAAAATTAAATATAAAAATAATAAAACACTAAAATGAAGTGATGGCAACAGAGGAGATCATGCTGTGTGCCCCTTTTCCTCTCCTGTGCTATTTCCTCTCCTGTGCTCCTAATTCCTCTCCTATGCTCCTAATTCCTCTCCTGTGCTCCTATTTCCTCTCCTGTGCTCCTATTTCCTCTCCTGTGCTCCTATGTCCTCTCCTGTGCTCCTATTTCCTCTCCTGTGCTCCTATGTCCTCTCCTGTGCTCTTATGTCCTCTCCTGTGCTCCTATTTCCTCTCCTGTGCGCCTAATTCCTCTTCTGTGCTCCTATTTCCTCTCCTGTGCTCCTAATTCCTCTCCTGTGCTCCTATTTCCTCTCCTGTGCTCCTA
>PVIC010005728.1:0-56735 GCA_004025085.1 Thryonomys swinderianus
TACCATAATACAATAAATGCCAATATCAGTATTAAACACAGTAAATAAGACAAAAAAGGTTTGTTAGATTCTATACTGGATACTTTGAGCTTATGAGTTACCTCTATGTCTGACTCCTCACTGCACAGCTCCGGGATACAGTGTGCTGCTGGGCAGCCTTCAGTCCACTGGAAATGGCCTGCACCCTGCAGCCGGGTCCACGTGCTGCTCACTCAGTTCGCCAGAAGCATGGCACGGTGGGCTCAGAGTTGCTCGGTCCGGTCCGCCCGCTGCTCGTTCCTCAGTCCGCTGGAAACACGGCACGGCGGGCCCGGAGCTGCTGGGTCTGGTCCGTCCGCCGTAAGTTCTCCAGTCCGCTGGGCTCACGGCACGGCGGGCCTGGAGCTGCTGGGTCCGGTCTGTCCGCCGTAAGTTCCCTAGTCCACTGGACTCACGGCACGGCGGGCCCGGAGCTGCTGGGTCCGGTCCGTCCGCCGCAAGTTCCCCAGTCCGTTGGAATCACGGCACGGCGGGCCCGGAGCTGCTGGGTCCGGTCCGTTTATCTTCCTTCTTATATGAAATCAAGCAGATTTTCTATAAGATGGCCTAGATCTGATGTCAGCCTGAAGAAAGACAGATACAAAGGATCTGTGGTGTTAACTTCATGGCCACAGTAGTCTCCTTTAGTAGCCCTTCTCTCATTCTGAATACTATCATTAATAATTGTAAAACTTCAAGACATTTTATGGGTGTCTTGCCCAATCTACCCAGAACTGGGAAAGGTCCTTGAAAAGAACTAGAGGACCCCAGAATCAGGGAAAGGTCACAGTTGTATGTAACTTATAGAAGCTCTTCTTCCTATGCTAAGGAGAGCCTTATGAGAATGTTGAGGTAACTTACCTGTTCATCTACAGAGTAAGTTGCGGATTGTATATGTAATATAAAACTCTACAGAAGTTGAAAGGAAGCTATAATTATATGCAACCATTCATAGGTCTAAAAACTCTAAAATGAACCAGAAAGCAAGTTATAAAATGAAATGGTGTATTATTTATATAAATATAAAATTATATAGAATATAGTTTGTTGATGGACAAAATAATGTGAAATTTTTAAAAATTTTAAAAAACAATAGGTTAACAGTTATCTTCTGGGATTGAGGCACCATATAGGTCATATTCTTTGGTTCCCTGAGATGAAACTGGTGTTAATAAGTTCCTTCAAGCATTTAGACATCTGAAAGATCCTCACCAATTAACATAAAGTCAGAGAGTAAATAAAACACAACAGTTTAGCAAAGAAAAAAGATTAGTACATAAAAAGTTATGTGATTTACTGATATTCTTGCTTAAAAGTAAACATTATTTCATGTTTTGCACATTTTCAAAAGAGGGAATGAGGGCTGGAGATTTAGCTCAGTGCTCTGGCGCCTGCCTGGCAAATGCGTGGTCCCTGATTTGATCCTCAGGTTCAGTCCCTGATACCCGATAACCACATACAACAGTACTGGGTATGGTGAGTCACACCCACTGGCAGTCAGTACCACATTCCACAAATGCCGGGTTTAGTGACTCAAGCCTGTAATCCCAGCACTCAGAAGGCAGAGGCAGTAGGATTGCTGAGTTCAAGGTTTGCCTGGGCTACATAGTGAGCTCAGGGCCAGCCTGAACTACAAAGCAAGACCCCATCTAAAAAAAAAAAAAAAGTGAATGAATCAAGAATTCAGTTTTAAAAGATAGAAATGAGAATACGAAGTAAGGATTCTGAGTGGAAGTGTGCACACAAATAATACATATACCTACGGATAAATTAAACAAATTTAAACTAAAATAAAAATAAGATACAATTTTAAAAGAATCATCAAATTGATAAATATATTAAGAATTAGTTGATAAAAATGAACTAAACCAATAGCAAATTCAAAAAGAGACTCTACAAACTGAAATAAGCATGTTAACTCTCAACAGAGTAGCATAAAATCAGATTTTACATTTATCAAAACATACAGCCCAAGCATTTCAATGGCGTGAATAACTTTCTGAAGCAAAAAGTATTAAATTGACTTGAGATGTAGAAAACCTTTTTAATGTAATCATTAGGGAAGAAATTTTAAAACATGCCAATTATCTAAAAATACATGCTGCAAAGTCACAAAGTCTTTGAAAATTGTCCGTATAAGTGTTCCAGGAATAGTAAAGCATGCACTTTGCTCAGAGCGTTGAGAACTCGAGTATGCCGCTAGACCTGTGCCACCCTTCTCTCAGCTGCCCTTGGCACCCAGATTTGCTCCATCTGAGGATGCCCAGTGCTCTAACTTTAGCCCCATGGGAGACCAGCAGGAGATGGGGGGAGGAAGGTTGGGAGGGAGGGGGGAAGGGAATTCAGTGTTCAGTTCTGTGGCTCCCTCCGTAAGGCGTGACCTTGAGCTGTTGGAGACCTGGCTGAAGATCACAGATCTTCTCTGGTGACCCTTTGCATGTCGCTTCCTCATTCCTGGCTCTAATAACTTGCTCCTTTCACTACCACAAGTCTGGGTATGTTCAGAGCCCAAGGGTGCTACGGTGTAGTTTGTGGTTTACCTATACCTTTTACTCATCTCTTTGGACAGAGCAACTTTATTCATCTTTCTCTGAATAATCTTAATTTGTTTTGTGCCTGTATCTTGGTGAATACCATATACAAATCATTTAGTAAATTATCACATATGATACCAAAGCCTAAAAATGATGGTGCAGAAAAGTATTATAAACTGATTTTCACATTTCATGAACATGAAGGTTTTAAATGAAATATTAACAAGTTGAAATGCTCCACCGTAATATAAAAACCAAGTGGGTAAAACAACAGGGGGGTGGCTTTCACAGTCACAACAGTACAGAGTACAGTATATTCAGGGATCCATTTAAATGCAAAGAAACAAAGAAGCTGGTAACATTTTACTGCTTTGCAGCAAAGGATTTTGGAATGAATTCAGAGATATATTGTAATACTTGTTGAGAAGCTGGTCCTATGTTTGGGTTTCAAATATCCTGTAAAAACACACATGCTAAAGGCATGCTAGTCAGCACTTCTACATGGTGGTAGGATATTGAGGAGGGGAAGTCAGGACTTGACCTTGCAGGGGATATTGGGATGCTCCTTGTTCTCTTTCCATAAAATGAACAGTCTTACTCTTGCAGTTGCTCAACACTCCCTGCCCCATGTTTTGTGCTATCCTAGGCCCCAATGCACTAATCACAGGCTGACTTCTCCGAAATTTAACTAAAAATTAATCTTTCCTCCTTTAAGTTGAATTTCTTGAGTATTTTGTCCCAGCAGGACAAAGAGTTAGTATAGTAGATCATGATGATTAACATCATGGTTTTGCTACCAAATCAGCCTGAGCTGGCTTTCTAGCTCCTCACTTTCTAGCGTGTTTTTTTGTTTTGTTTTGTTTTGAGACAAGGTCTCACTTTGTAGTTCAGGCTGGCCTGAGCTCACTATGTAGCCGAGGCAAACCTTGAACTCAGTAATCCTCCTGCCTCTGCCTTCCGAGTGCTGAGACTTTCTAACTTTTTAAAATCCTCAAAACTCAGTTTTACTACTTATAGGTTAGGAATATAATGATACCTCCTGGGCTTCCATATTGAAATGTTCCTCCCTGAAACATATTTAAAAGCATTTAGCATAGTGTCTTAAGATCCTGAAAGCTCAGATCTGTTCGAGTGGCACTTCAGAATCCCAACAAGTTGAATTGACGGATTTTGACAAACATTACAAGTTAACCTGGAGCCGGGTAACCAGTAACCACATAAAAGTGGTCAAAACACTTTGGTAAAGTATAATTATAACATTTCCTAATAAAACAGTTTTGAAAACATGCAATGGGGATTTAAGGGAAGGAAAACAGAAGACACTTGTATACGTAGCAATTAATGCATCTTAAAAAGGGTCTCTAAAGTAATGAGGGAAGCAGAGATATTCATTCTTGGCATTGCACTCCTGCTGGAGGAGAAAACATTGGTTTGATTTTAATTTCACAAAAATATAGCACTGACCTACCACTTTGCATGGGCAAATGTATGTAATTTAAATTCCACATTGAAATATACTTTTCTGTACATTCAAAAGTCTTCTTTGACCTTATTAATAAATTGTTTACATCCTCCAAGTTCCTAAATGACCTTCTTCTCTTTTTTAAAGTGAATCTGTTTGGGTGAACCCTTATTATATCATCATCATCATTATCACCACCACTCTCATAATCATAATCATCTTTGTCATCATATTTAGATGTACATTTATTCTATTCCAAATTTTGTACAACAGCTTCCCATCAAGGTATACTATCATTAGTATTTTGTGCTTTAGAATAGTTTCCTCCATTCTTCCTGGTAGATAACAAGACCCCACTCTTCAATTTGCATTTAAAATACTGACATAAAAACTCACAGTATGTACTCACTCAAGAGGTGGGTTTCACAGGCAAATTTCTCATCACCAGGCTTATAATCACAGACTATATAACTGCTTTTCCTCCATTCTGAGAATAGTCTGCTTAGTAAAGAATGATTCTTTATTTCCATCCAGGAGCACTAAACATCAGGACCTTTCTTCCTTTAAGACGATGACTTGCTATTTCCATTTTATTGGCTGTTTGAATGTTACTTCATGACAGATTACTTTGGGCTCCCTGTGGAGCTTCCTTATGATGAGATAGTTCATTTCTACACTCAGAATGCTCCATTTCACTGCCATTAGGGTCCTCTTTTCTCAGACATGATGTAACATTTCATAGTTTTTATCCCTTTAGTTCTAAAAATAGTAGAAGGTTAGGGACAGCTCTACAAATAGCATCTAATACTCACATTTCTGTCATAAAATGACTGAAAACCTAAATATGTGTTTATAATAGACCATAACCTCAGTCTACTTGGGAACGGTCAAAATGCATCATTTAGATGATGTTCAGTCCTCAGTACTTTCATAGAGGGAAACTTGAAAAGTTAGAAAGTCAGTAAAGACATGAGGATGGTGAAGCATCCAGAGTGTAGTGTGTGAGGATTGTGAAGACACGAGAGTGGTAGATCCTAGAAAACAGAGGGTTGGAGTCCTACCATTGTGAGGAAGTAGTGTTACTCAGTGGTCTATTGAAGATGGTATAGTGCAGCCTAAGCAATAGTATATTAAACTGAAGCACACATGAGACTTGGACTGAAGGGAGCTGGGTCATGTTGTACGATTGTACTGTGGCCCCAGGAAAATCACTGCGTCCTCTCTCAAGGCCTCAGCATCTGGTATGAGTTGGGGGTGTTGTGTGTATATTTTTGTAATATGATTATCTCAATATCTTTTCATGATATGAGAATATATCTCTTGGGAACAATCCTGTTTGGGATAAATAAATGGAAGGTCAAAACTGACCAGGCCGTCCTGCAGACAGTCTTTGGACTTAACTGTGTTGTGAGCAATACTGAGTGGGAGAAATAATTAGAAGGTCGAAACTTACTGGCCCTTCCTGCCTACACACTTTGGACTTATCTCACCTTCACCTCTGGTAGCAAGGACTCAGGTGGCCCCTCATGTTGTGATGCTTCAGGGCAGAACTGTGCCATTCCTGGTGTCTGCCCTGCCCTCATGGAACTACACCATTGTCAGTGTATCTGCTCTGCCCTCTGAGTCTTTGGCACATTTTGTTACCCTAGAGGTGCTGAATAAAAGGTATAGTAGACTAGGCTCTGGGGTCTTTTGCTACCCAGAGTATCATGGATCAGCCCAAACTCAGCTTCTCTAAGCCTCACTTCTACTTAGTTATTATTTCACTGTGTGCCTTTGACTCACAGGAGACTGGGACCTAATGTAAAAGTCCTAGTTACATTCCCTTCTTGTTTCCCACATATATCCATGATTTCTCAAAATTACTTTTTAAAAGTATACTTTTCTTTTTCCTTCAAGCAATGTTTTACTGGGAGCCTGTCATGCCTATAGAAAAAAGAATTCAAAACAGAGTGTACTTGGCTGAAGGAGTAAAAGAGCTCTACAGACTCCAAAACTCTTGTTCCCCACGGGGCACTAGCCCTGCCTTTATCCAGAGCTTTGCCAGAGCTACTCTGTGAGGAACGTGGTCCAAAGCCACTGAGGAAGTGGATTGGAAATGAACATCAGTGTGGGGCTGAGACTCGGCAACACAGCAGGCACTCAGCCTGTGCAAGCCCAGTGTTCAAAATTCACCTTGCTATATTTAAACAGTTTTCCCTAGTGTTCATAATTATAATAGTAGTCTTTAATTGGCCTTTGATTAGTTACCAGTGAGAAATTTTCATAACAGGAAATACATGAAGCTCTGACTTGAGGAATGCTCTTTATGATTTTTTTTGAACATAGGAATATCTGAATAAAATAGGCTGCAACTAAAAAACTTTGTACATATACTGTATACATGTATTTTAATTTTTAAAATGTAGACACAGTAGTTTGATCAATTTTTATAGTGTAAGATTTAGTTTAAAATATAATGTTTTTAAATTATTTCTTTCAATAGCTAGGTTCTTTTTAAAAGGGAGAGTAATAAGGGAAGATAATATGATCAAAATATGTTCTCTGCATGTATGAAAGTGCTATAATAAAACTTTCATAAATTAATACACACCAATAAAATTCCTAAATATTTAAATTAAAATGATAACTATTAATGTGTGTGAATTTTATGAATTAATGTATATGACTGTGGCATTTCTATACATGCATATGTCATACTGGGGCCATATCCAATTTTTGAGGATCTACTAGGGGGTCTTCTTGGGGGATCGGTGTTTTAGATCTATTTTAAATGGATTATGGATTATGAATGAAATTCTAGAGGGTGAAATAGCATCTTACTCCATAAAGAACTGAATGCTGTTGATGTTCATATTGAGCTTGGGGTGAAGAGAAAAATGTTGACGAAAGTTAGAATACGTTTAAATGAAAATGAACCTCAAATGGAATCTTAATTATGAAAGCAAGTGGAGTGGAAAAGACCATGTTAGCTACAACAGCAGTTAATTTTTCAGAAAGTGCCACTGAATAAATTTACATTTGTAATTTAGGTAGGAAAAATATTAGTACCGAATATATGGAGCCTTGTTGATTTCAACGTATGATTTTTCCAAGCATGTAGATGAATGAGCAGGAAGGTGAGTTTAATACGGATGCACTTGAGGCTTTAATTCATTATCAATCCAAGAGGGGATAATAAATACTTCAAATAAGCTATGCTTTTCATATCTGTTCACTAATGAAATTTTAATTAACTGTAGAACCAATTATAAGATTTTGCATAAAATATTGCAAGATTAATTTTTAAAATGTAAATTCAGACACTCAAGCAGTTTTTCTGCTAGGTTTTCTTTAGCAAGTCTTTCCTCCTTTTTCTTAAATATTTTATCATAATAAATGTGACTAAAACTTTTGATTTGGAAAACTAAATCTCATTTTTATCTTATATATGAGCATATATATGTGTGTAATGCCTCATGGTACATATATGTATGTATAATAATTCTGAAAATTACCTAATTCAGACAAATTGTTAGTCAAAAGAGAAACTTCTTTCTACTTTATATGCCCTACATAAATTAATAGGTCTCTTTATATTTCAGTTAAATAGAAGTCTAAGAAGCAGATATTGGCCTAAGGAGTTTTTCATTAAAGTCTCTTTTATTTTCCCATCAAAAATATTTAGTAATAAATAAATCTTGTTCATTCTGCCTGAAGTTTTCTTTCCTGGAGTTATTTCAAGTGATGGAACTTGTTCCTGCTGCTGTACGACAGTCGTCGGTCCTCCTGTGTCCCACCCATCTCTTGGGACAGATTGGTCACTGTTAACTTGGGGGACAGGTTATGCTCTCTTTTGCCCTGTGGATGACCTGAAATAATGACCTTCCACGACAGCTTTCCTTCAGAGTGTTACATAAGCAGTTGACTTTCTGTTTTTCAGTGAAGGTGTTAGAGAGCCAGTGTTCACAGGCTCTGTGGTGGTACGGTAAAAGAATCTTGGCAGACCCTGCATACTTTCCTTCCTTACCCTGTTGTGAGCTTTCTGTTGGGAACTACCCTTTACAAGCCTATGACTGCAGCCTTCAAGCTAGACTGTAAGTACCTTCGGGCATTCATGAGAGAAGTAAGATGATAGTTTTCTGGACCCTCAGATTCCATATCTTGCACTTTTCCTAAAACATCACTTAAAAGTCTTCTGCTTGTTCCAGGTGATTCTCTCGTCACCCTCCTTTCATAGCTTCTTTCCTTCTCTACAACAGGTGTACCCCACATGCAAACTTCATTTTTCTAAGGTGCATTATTTTCCAGAATGAAAAAGTCCCAAGGTGCTCAGCCAAAGGACACCTGAGTGTTGGTTAAGTGTTGTCAGTATTCCCAACTCAGATACATTGTGAATTCTGATTATAATTTGGAGTGATTCTGCCCATTCTGTTTCTAACATGCTTTTCTTGAGAATGTGGCTTGAGAAGTGGCTTTTCCGGTTAGAAGTAAGAGATTTGCTATTTCCAGCAATCGCTGTTGAGCTGTTTTACTAGCTGAAAATGAAGAGCCAGAAGAGGAAAAATTAGATTGCTGATTTTTTTCTGCATAGAACTAAAATTTTGGCACTATCAATTTTTTAAAGACAGTGGATAAGATTTTTAAATGGTCAAATTAATGTGATTTCTTTCATAGTGGAGTTCAGCATTTGCAAAAGTAGTTAAATTTATTTTCTCAAATCACTTTAGAAAATATTTATTCTGATTTCAGTCTAATTTTGTTTCATCTATAAAATATTTAGTGTTTTCTACTTTGTACTAGCAAAAATAAAATTGTATGCCAACTGTTGGACAAGTAATTTTTAGCAGCGCAAAAAATTTCTTTCATACATTTACAGAGAATTATGATTATGGGATTTTAAAATTTTATATTTATATAAAATTATTTTTATATATTTATATTTTATATTTATATTTTATACATAGTTCTTACTGAATGAAATCAGAGTTTAATACATGTACATTTAATATTTACTACATTCTATAACTGATTGCATGCTCTCACCTGATACATAACTCATAATTTTTATTTTACATAAGAGTCCTACAAATGTGGCATTTTATCAAGTATCAAGTTATAAGAAAATGAATCTGAGACAGGTGATGTTCACCTCCAGTGCCTGCAATCTGAGAGGTTGAGGCAAAAAGAGTAAGAATTTGAGCTCAGCCCAGCCTA
This sequence comes from Thryonomys swinderianus, assembly GCA_004025085.1. Classification (NCBI taxonomy): domain Eukaryota; kingdom Metazoa; phylum Chordata; class Mammalia; order Rodentia; family Thryonomyidae; genus Thryonomys; species Thryonomys swinderianus. Next base: position 9,211 of record PVIC010005728.1, read on the forward strand.
GGCTGTGTTTTGACTTAGCAAGACCCAGTCTCTGAAGGAAAAATAAAAAATGAGTGGATATATAGCTTAGTGCAAAGGCCCTGCAGTTCAATCCCCAGTACTGGAAAAAGAAAAAGAAAGAGAAAAAAATGACTAGATTTTATTAGAAATTTTACTAATCTACTTTATAAGATTTGGTTTGAAGTTATTTCTCAGTGAGTTTTATAGTTCTAAAAATACAGAAACACATTAGAAATAACGTTTGAGATTTTTTCTAAATCCGGTTGATGAGATTAATAATGAAGGATGATTTTGTTTAATTAGATTAATTATAGATTTTTCCATTAATTAAATAAGTTAACTCTACTGTAGTTCTAGATTTTGATATGTTTCAAAGATATATTTCATATTTTAATTTCTTCTTCCTTATCCGTATATATTGGGTGAAGTAAGACACCTTTAAATGAAGAAGTCTTAGGCATGAGGCTGGTTGGTCACTAATGAGTCTTTATAATCTTTGTGTTTCTTTCCCTAGAAACTGAGAAATTGGTGACTCTAAAAATGTGACAAGACCCTTTGCTAATGAGTTGGTTTTTTATTCTGTGCTCTCAGTATAATAGAATGTCTACTTAACAAGTTCTTCTTGTATATATCATTAAAAATATCTCTGTAGTAGGGCACTATATTTTTTTTTTAAGTACAAAAGTTAGTAGAGTTTAAAGAACTCATTCCCATTCACTTACTGTGTGATCAAGGTTGCTCATTGCATGTATCTGTACAAATAAAGATAGATTTCATAGTCAACATTCTCTGTTTCTAGCAGTAAGTACTAATCGTTCATAGGTGCATGAGCTGGTTAGAAATGAATTAGCTTGATCCATATTGTTCTAAGGTGCATTTCCAATAAGTTGTATATTTTACCTTTGATAATTACTTACCAAGTTTGTTAGTCAGTTTTACATAGAATTTATTTTGTTTTGAATAGTTTTCTATAGAAAAAATTTAAAAAATTATCTCACCTTTAATACCATTACTCTGTGGAACTGAGGTAGGAAACTCACAAGTTTGAGCCTAGCCTGGGCAATTTAGTAAGCTCTGTCTGAAAACAAAAATTGTACCTGTGTATGAAGACCTTGAGTTTAAGTCCCAGTGCCAGGAAACCAAACCAGACCAGACCAGAATGAAATGAAATGAAACCAGCAACCTTATTGGTACAAAAAAATTATACACGTTTTTGTAGAAAAATTGGTTGAGAGAATAATCAGCAAAAGGTTTCTAGCCTAAAAATATATTATGACAAAATTTGTTGGTGAAATGAAATGAAAATGTTCAAAGAGATAAAGAAACCCCTACATAAAATCAGAAAAAGGTTCATTTATTTTTTAAGTGGATAAATCTAGGATTTTTTTTTTTTTGAGACAGGGTCTCGCTTTGTAGTTCAGGCTGACCCTGAGCTCACTATGTAGCCCAGGCAAGCCTCGAACTCAGCAATCCTCCTGCCTCTGCCTCCAGAGTGCTGGGATTACATGTGTGAGCCACCACACCCGGAAATCTAGGATATTTTAGATATTGGATATTTCTAAAAACTTGATATATTTTATTAAAAAATGTAAATGCTTACAGTTAGTCTGAAATCCAGCCTTTTAAACTTTTAAAGGCAAATCTTAACATCAACTTAAAAATGTACATGTAGATAAATACTTTTCCAAGTTCCTTTTGGGGAATTCAAGGGTTTTGTCAGATGAAGGCTCCTGCCTTAGGGGACCGTGTTCTTCTGGTGACAAATTTTAATATTTCTTTTTCTCCCTTGCAGGAGCTGTTTTCCCTTGACAAGTAGCCGAGGGACTTCATCATCAAGAAGGAACTGCATGAAGGCCCTGAAGGCCTTCATAATATTACAGATTTAACACTTGGTTTAATGTGCAAGGTTGACCTGAACTCCAGCTTCACTCATGGTTTTGTACTCTGGCCTTGGCATAATTCATTATCCCACATCAGACTGCGCATGTCTGTGCTAGTTGATTGACTGTGTCAACCGAAATAAGTAACACCCAACTGGATTGGCTCAGCATAGTTCTGGGTGTGGAAGTCCCATTCTAGGAAGGCTTATGATCAGAATGCTCTGAAAGGGAAGCGAAGAAGGAAGGACTGCCTCTGTCTTCTTTGGAGGAGCTGCAGTCTTCACCGTCACCTTGGACCTCATCTCCTGGCTTCCGGTACCAACCCTTTAGCCTCCTTCGAGAGCCTTCAGCCTCTCTAAATAGACTTGTACAGGATACTACCCTGAGCTCCAGGCCCTTGATTAGATCCTTCGGATGCAGGGTGTGCAGACAGACCTTTTGCATCTTCCATAGGCGACTCTGTGAACGGCCACTGTAAGTCAATCTATAAATTCTTATATATTTGTGTATCTTGTATGAAATTTGTTCCTCTGTGAGAGCTGACTGAAACAGTCTTTTTGACTAGGTCAGATCTTTTCGGACCTGAGTGCCTTTGAACCTAAGAAATATTTCTTGGCTCTGTGATCATATTCTCTCTATCAAAGACAAAAAGGAAGGATTTGATTTTACTCAGAATATTGCAAAAAGGAGAGAAACATAGGTTTGAGGTGAGAGTATTCTGACAAGGTGGTTTTGTCTTAGATTTTATAGAGAGGAGGATACAAGTTACAGATAATATGATTTTGCAGCTGGATGATTTTATAATCAGAGATTTTTATACTTGGAGTATAAAGAGATAGGCCATGGAAGAAAATGGGTTTGCCTCACCTGTTCCCTGTGTCTGCTGATTCCAGGACTCTCTAGTAAACCTCCTGCTGGGGAATTTATCCTTGCGTGGAGCTAGGTTTTGTGGGAAAAACATTTCAGTTGATCATTTATGAAAGAATGAGAATTTTCAGGGTCCACACCTGGTCTTCCCACACATAAACACAGAGTCATCTGTGAGTCTTACAGGAGTTAGGAGAAGTGTGGATGCTGCATCTATAGAAGTTACATGGGCAAGCCGGTTCTTTGCAGTAAACCGTTTCCCTTTGTCAGAATGCTATGAGGGAGAAGGACTTTGGAAAACAAAGGTAAAGAAGATGAATTGTCTCTTTTTCAGAATCACAGGATTTAGGTTAAGTTCAGCACTGGCTTTGCCCTTATGTATAGCAAGTTCTGGCTATGCCTACCATCTCCATGAGTTTAAAATAATTAGCCTCCCCAGAAAGTAGACTCTGCCACAGAGATTTCCATGCAGGATTTTTACAGGGGAGCCTTCGGCAGGAGATTAACTTGTGTGGATAGCAGGTCAGAAAGGCTATTTTGGATGGAGTGGGGTCCAGCAAACTGAATTTGTTCTATGGCATGTTTGGAGATAGTCCTGAGCTAAGAATGAGTAGTATTTACATTTTTAATGTGTTGTTAGAAAAAAAAATGTCAATGGACACTGACCTTGTATTCACTTTCCACCAGTTTCTGAAAAAGTGTGTTCCTTTGGTAGAGAGGAAAGCTAAACCGAGGGTGTGCTCAGCGGAGCCTGAGAGCAGGGATGAGGCTGCAGAGTCGCCTTGAATTAATCCAGGGTGCTGGGCCTTCCAGCACGGATGAATCTTGAATGTGGGAAGCGGGTCTGGTCATGGTTCGACAGCTTGCACCAGCCTGAGCTGGTTCCCAGGGCCGTCTGTCCAAGAGGCAGTGTGTGTGGTGGCAGCATCTACTGCGCAGGCTTTCTCTACATTTCCCAGGGAGAGGTAGTTCCTCTCCTGTGCTGTCTCACAGTTCAAGGTTTGTGGTGCTATTTATTATGTAATTTGTTCTTTGCACTTCTCTACTCACCCGGGACCTCCTTAGGAAGAACAAGAATATTGTCCTATTTTCTTTTTGTCCTCCTAGCACCTAATTCAGGATCTAACACAGAAAAATGATCAATATTAATGGAATGAATAAATATTCATGCTTTTCATGAGATGGGAAAATTGGAAGTAACCTGTCAAAGAGTTTAAGACTAAGTCATTGCAAGGGCTTTTTTAGAATTTGATGTTTTATAAACCAGACCTTTGTTTCTTTTCATGAAGTGTGTATGGATGGATTCATGAATTTGAAGGCAAGAAAAGTAGAGTGCACATGTCCAGTTACACACTTGGAGGAAGAGAAGTCATTCCCCCTTTGCCCATATGTCACCTTCTCAGTGTTCTGCCACTTTGTGGCATGTGGTCCACCCAACAATGATAAGGATATTTCTGCCAGATTTTCATTAGCTTCATTTTTTCACCACCTCCCAAACACAGAATCTGTCATTTCCTGTCCTTTCATTCACTTCCTCTGGCTTTGAATGAAAAAGATTTGTTAATTGTAGGATGAGAAGTTCCAGAATTCAAAACTTTGCTTCCCATATACTAGAACATGTGTTATATTTCCATTGGGGGTTGTCTATAGGAAAAAGTAAAAATAAAGATATTATTTTCTTATTATTGTACTAGTTAGCTTTCCATTGCTGCGACAAAATCCCTGACACACACAGATTAAAGGAGAAAAGATGCATTTTGGCTTGTGATCTTTCAGTCCATGGTCAGCTGGTCTCAATGGAGAAACTTCATGCCAGAAGGGCTTGGTGGAGCAGGGTTGATTATTTGTGTTGTTTTTCAGAATTCAGAGCTCCTTGAAGAGGGGTGTTTTGGGGACAATTTCTTAAAAAGAATTTATAGAAAGTAAACTATTTGATTAATAAACCCAGTGCTATCAACAACCTGTTTTGAACTTTGTCCCATCAATGGTAGGTGAGTTTGGCTGGCTTTGGATGTCTCTATATTCCATAAATTTCTGGAAAGAGTTTACTATTGGCATCATATAAGGTGTTTTCACAGAGAGATGGCAGCCATGTAGAAGAAGGCAATCATTTTATTTGAAAGATAGCACATGTTGATTTCTAACTCTGCATTTAGATAGATAGTCATGGCAGAATGGTTGGAAGGGAATCTTTTATATTTTATTGACTAAATAAAATATTCCTTTTTCAATTTAATTCTTCCAAATCGCTTTGTCTTCAGTGAATAAGAGCTTAGTTATATGCCTCAAATGTTATAGTATATATTTTGATTTTAGCTGTAGGAATGCCCATAATATTTCCCACTGCTACAGTGTAAGCTGTAGAAATGTACTATATTCCTCACAACCACTACCTTGAGATAGATGTAAATTGGCTGTCTGATATTAAGTCTTATACTGTCTGCTCTTTGTGCAAGAAACTCCAGGGCATCCCAAGAATATGTGTAATCATGTGTCAAGAGCACCAGAGCATCTCCAATACCTATTTGGAAAGTGTCAACTCATTTTCTGTTATACTGTCATTCCTTGGAAAAAATAGTGCTAATAATTTTACAGCTAAGTTCCTTCTAATGCAGCACTCAGTTTAAAAAGAAAAGGATTCTATCTTGTAGTTTTGCTTTTTCTGACATACTCATTGAACTCTAATAAGTAGAAATTAAAAAATGGATAGTTCAGTAACTTCTTTCTGCTAATTTTCCTTGCCATCAGCAAAGTAAGTGAGGCAATAAGATTGATATGAACAAACTTGAGAATTAAAATGCAGAGGACTGGAGAAGGAGGAAATGTATGAGCTTTTCTGTGAAGGAGTTTTATAAAATGTACATCTGTGCAATTTTGAGTGTATAATCTTTGCCTTTATGAGTAGGCTTGCTAATCTTTGAACCTGGTAAGAAAAACATGCATTTTGCAATTTAGTTATTAGAAACTCTATATCATTTAGAACTACTGGATTCCTTAGATTTATCCTAATTAATGCATTGATACCAGAGGCAGCATTTGAAGTCAAAGACACTTTTACCAATCACTGCTTAGGCAAAAACATACATAGGCACCCTACACACATCAGTGGTATCTCTCACTGGGTCCAACATGCCTTCATCCAGCCCTCTGCCTTGATCTTACTATTGCCACTCAGCCCTATGTGAGATGGCAGGTAAGGGTGGGAAGGTGAAGGAAATCATACTTGGGGCTTTAAATTCATACCACTTTTCAGTAAGTAAAACAGTGTTTTTGATCTGCTTCTTTTCTTTGTAGTTTTCTTTCTTTTTTTTTTTTTTGGAAGTAGTGGGGATTGAACCTAAGGCCTTTGCACATCCCAGAGCAATATTTGTTTTGAGGTAGGCTATGTTGGTTGTTTACTTTTGTTTGGCTTCCTTTTCATGTTTGAATTATTTATTCACTCACATATTTCCTTATAGCTCATTTCCTTTCTTCTGTCCTTAACACCAATACTTCTAATATATTTAATGCATACTTTAAAAATATGTATCTTCTTGAGAATGTGTATTTTTAATTCATGAGCATTTTTTCCCAAAGCTTGCATTTGTTAGTGTGGTAAGAATCGCTTCATGTGTTGCCCTTTTTATCAGTGGATGATCCAGCCATGTTGCTCTGTGCATTACCTCCTGCTGTCTGTGGTACTTCTGGGTTTGCATCGTACCACATGTACCAGTTCACTCCTCAGTGATAGCTTTTCAAATTGTTACTGACTTCCTGTCACCATGAACAACACTACAGTGAACATCTCTGTGCAGCTTTCCTTCCAGATGAGTCTGAGAATATTAGAAGGAAATAACCCAAGAGTGGAAGTGTTAAGTCTTAACTTGTGCCAAGATTTACTGTTTAACAGAAATGCTGTATTTTTTGTAAAACATCAACCTGTTCCTCCTCCCCTAACACCAATATGGGTTTCTGTGCACACACAAATGAATACACATGAGACACATGCACTTGCATGAATGTCCTTACCATGATTTACTTAAACCAGTTTCTAATTTTTGGTTTTTAAAAAATAGATGTAAAGCTTATGGCAGTTCTTGTTTAGATTGACATTTCTTTGATAACCTCACCCCCCCCCCCCCGTTGTTGGGTCTCCTGCTGATAAATTGTGTTGTGTATCTTGCATGTTTTTCTATTAGGGCTATGGTAGTCTTCTCTTGAGTGGAGCAGTTTCTTGTGGTAGCAAAAATGGATAAGTTAACTGTTTATAACTTCCAAAACAAGGTGTGGGTAATTTTACCATCTTCAACTGCAGAATTTTCAAAGACCCATCTATCATGTTTTAAGAGCATGACAGTTAAGCTGACTTACTGAGAAATTATATATCATGCCATGTTTTGAGGTGCCATCCACTTGTAGATAACATCACCATCTGAGTGGGATCGAGCTGTTCAGACCCTTTCAGGACACAGCACCTTAGTGGACAGAGGGGAAGGGGAAACGAGACTCACCTTTGGTAACTCTGCCTCCATTATTGTGCTCAGTTAGATGCTCCACCACATTGTGAGCTTACGAACAATAGGAAAACTACATGAGACGTGAAAGTAACAATGGGCCAGGAGTACAGCATTAATGAAAATTTCACGAGGTGCAAAAGCATTCAAAGTCTTTGGGATTTGTTTCCGGTCCCGAAACTCTAAGTGATGAGACAAAGCTATATGGTGATTCCCATCTTCAAGTCAAAAACTAAGCCCCAGAACAAACAAAACAGCAACAACAGAAAACAAAAACAAAACAAAAACCCCAAACAAGTCAGGCATGCATGTAATTCTAGTATTCTGGGAGGGTGAGGTAGGGTGGGTCACAAGTTTCAGCTCAGCCTGGACAACTCAGTGACTTAGCATCACCCTGTTTCAAATTAAAAAAAAAAAGAACAGTGCTGGGGCTGTAACTCCATGTGAAAACCCTGTGTTCATTTCCTAGTACCATACTACTTCTCCCCCACCTAGAACAAGGAAACTCTTCCAGGCTCCCAGATGATCCATCAGCATTTTTTTTTCCAGTTAAGAATGGAATCACCCATAATGAAACATCCAGAGAAAAGGCTAATTTTTTTTGGCAAAACACTATTCTAGAATGAGGTACAAATAGAAATCCTGTGGTGAACGTGGGAAATATTCACTAAGAAACATGGGAATACTATTCAGTATCACTAAAAAATCATATGCTGATATTAGAATCTTCTCATTTCGTCAGCAATATACTCTCCTTTTCACTCCACAGCAACTTTGCTTGCCAGTGGAAGTGCTGACATAGCCTGAGGGTTGTCCTTTGTGGTGGAGTAACTAATGGGCAACTTGGAACACACAGCTGAACTGAATCAGCATGGTCTGGGTGTGGAAGGGCCATATGAGGACTGTTGCCAACAGCATTAAAAAGAGAACTGGAACAGAAGATTGTGGGCTCTTGGTTTTCTAGGGACTTGGTGTGGTTGGCTTTCCTGATATCAAGTTGGCTGTTCTCATCAGAGGAGAGTGGATCCTTGCTATAGCTGGGAATGGCTGCTGTTGTCCAGGGAGCTTTGATCTTTAATGGTGAGCATCACTTACCGTAAAGTTTTCTGGCTTCCACCACTGGCCTTTGGGCCTTTTGGGTGCAGATCCTCTCAGTGTGGGCAAGTGTGAGACCCTGCTGTGGGCTCTAGGCCACTGGCTGCACCCATGGAGGACATTGCCTTGGACTCTAGGCCTCCAGCTGGACATGTAAGGAACACTGCAGTGGGATCCAGGCCCTTGGCTGGAGTCTTTGGGTCTCTAGTGTGCAGTTAGATCTCTTGTACTCCTCTACATTTGACTTTTAGGGTGAGTGTAATAAAATAGCTCCGTAAGTTATATGTCCTCTATTAAATCTATTTCCCTTGCAATGCCTGATCACAACATCCCACCAGTGGATTTCCCAGGTCTGCCAAGAGAGCGGCGCTATATACCAACAATGTAATCCCCTGTCCTCAGCCATGACTGTCTCTGGGCTGAAGACTGCGTACATGTGCCGTTAGGGTCACAGATCGCGCTCCCAGGGAATGAAAAAATAAATGTCCACTTAGTGCATCCTAGTTGCACTCTAAATCCTTTTCTATTCATATGAGCTTGGAGCTTGAAGGTGGTGTTTGAATACTGAGGGCACTTTACATATTCTAAAATAAGAATAAAAAGTGACTAGGAAGATAAGAACAGTCGGGTAAAAATTATATTTATGTAACAAAATTAATTCAGGAAAGCTGTTGCATTTATAACCTAGAAGAAATTGTTCTTTTCAGGGGATCTAAAGGGGACTGAAATATACAAAAAATTATTTCAAAATCTTCCAAATATATCTTTTATGTAGTAGTGCTACACAATACATTTATTCTTTAAATTAATAACATTTCTAAGAAAATCAAATCTATTTAGTAAATGACAGATATTCACCTCCTTAAAATAAAGCTCTGAAAAATGAAAGATAGATAATAGGAACTAGGGAGATCTTTTACAAGTGGATGGGGGAACAAGAGATGGAAGAATGGAGAGAGGGGAAAAGGAGGATGAGAAGAAATAATTTAAAAGAAATGGAAACACCTTTTGCAAATGAGAATCGTTGGTAAGAGTAGAGAGTTATGGGTGAGGTAGGAGATAAAAAGAAAGAATTCAAATGTGTTACGCATATGTATCAATTCCCCGACAAATGGAATCATTGTATTCCTCAAACATGTCCTAATAAAAATAAATAAAAATGAATGAAAAATAAAGCCCTGGAAGGGGTCAAAGATCTCTATCAGATTAACGTGTATCGGATACCTTCCATTTACCTTTTTTAGTCTTAACTTTTTCCCTTTCCATTCTGCTGCTAACCATGGGAAGCTGGTTTGTGTAGACTCTGTTAGCGGGGTTTGTTTCCCTTTCTTCTGGACTGGTTAGCCAGGGAGGAGCTCTACCAGAGGAGAGGGGAAAGATAAAGAAGGAGGGAGAAGGGGAGCATCTGTGTCTCCTCCTGAGGGGTCTTCTCAGGCTGGCAGTGCCCCTCCACAGAAAGCTGCACCCCTTCTCATAGTTCCTCAATATAGCAATCCCCTCTCCCAGTGTCTGGTGGCTGCTTACTAGTCTGAGACTAAAATATGAACTGCTTTCATGTTACCTCAGTGCTCCCTGTGTCCCTACTTCAATTATCTTTGTTGCTAATAATTTCATTATACTTCCTTTGAATTATTCAATTTGTCATCTGTTTCCTATAGGGACCCAGATTTATTAAATTTGGAAGACAAATTTTGTCCCTGGAATCTCCTTAAGAAACTTATGTCCATTTGGCATTAATAACACATCAAGAGTGACTTGTCAGGAAAATATAATTTATGTTCTAGTGCCAGACACTGTGGAAGACCTTTAAAATACTTTGCTGTAAGTCCAAGTCAGAGGCATCTATCAATTAGAATCCCAAAAGGTGGAGAACCGGGGGAAGTTCTCTTCCAGTGGACATCAATTCATTCATTAACCATTTATTCGTCATGCAAAATATGTAAGACAGCTTGCCATATGCAGCTTTACAACCAGGAAAGTGCTGTACAGCTGACTGTCTCATTTTAATAGTGCAAAAATCCTCTCCATTTAACAGCTGGAGCAGTTGAGCACAAAGAAGTCCCATGTATTTAACCTTGTCTAAGAAGACTTGAACTTAGATGTTCTGACTCAACGTTTTATAGATTTCCAGTACATTAAGGAAAGTAAGGCAGACATGTATACCTAGTAATGAAATTAGGGTGGAATTAGAGATAAAATGTGTTTGCATTTATGGAATGTAGAAAGCACTTCTGGTGAGGTCATCAGAGCAGGGTTCTTGGGAAAGTGCTGGAAGTCCAGGTGAATCAATATAGATCCACAGAACCTATATTGGGCTTCTCAGATTGCAGAGGACTTTCAAAGGTAAGCTAGGGAATTTGAAATGTATTCCCTAATCAGTAGATATTTTAAAGAAGTATTTCATCAAAAATAGTGCGTGATAGTCAGTACCCCATCAGTGGGTAATAATTGAGGTGGATGAGCACTAGCTTGGAAGAACCTCATACAATAAGAAATTAAGGCAGATCAGTTGTAAAATTTGATAGGTGATAATAAATAGTAGTCTAAATAAGAAAAGCATTTGCAAAGATAGAAATAAAAAAGCACTGAATGAATTGGATTTTAGAAAATGGACAAGGAAGTTAAGAATGCTTTCAGTTTTGCTTGAGCTGTGGCAAGATGGCACTTCAAAGAGAAGAAAAGAAGGTTATACGGTTGGAAAAGAATAAGATATTCAAGTCTAAAAATGTTGCATGGCTTGGGTAGCAGGTAAGTTTGGAAATATGTAAATAAAGGTCAAACTTGATTGACATCATCAGAATTATTAGCAATATCTTGTTCTCACCTGTAGAGACCGGGTGAACTAGGGGTGTGCAGATGGGAGCAGTAAGGTCATATACTGGTAAAAATTCCCCAATGTTGAGTGTGATTGTGAGCTGTATATAAAATGTACCAATAAAGAATTCAATTAAAAAATGTAGATATCCTGGGCTAGTAGTGCAGTTCAGGAGTAAAGCACTGGACTAACTTGCAAGAGATCCTGGGTTTGATCCCAGGGGGCACCAGCAAAGAAAAAAAAAAAAAAGAATAACAACAAAAACCCAATCAACTGAGTCAGACTCTGAGCATGGTCTCTGTTGTGTGCATTTTAAAAGGCACATCCCACATAATACTCTTTTTTTTTTTTCAGACAGGGTCTTGCTGTGTAGTTCAGGCTGACCCTGAGCTCACTATGTAGCCCAGGGAAGCCTCAAACTCAGCAATCCTTCTGCCTCTGCCTCCCGAGTGCTAGGATTACAGGCATGAGCCACCATGCCCAGCACTGTGGTATGTGTTACTGATTGGTGGTGGGCATGAGCCATCATGCCTGGTATTATTTTATGTGGTTACCAGGATTGACTCAGGACATTGCACTTGCTAGGCAGGTGCTGGAACCACTGAGCTAAATCTCTGATCCCAATACTGTTGAGTTTCTCCAAGAACCACCAGTTGAAGAAAAGAAAAATCCTTGCAAAGGATCTTGTCTGCTCCAATGCCTATTAAGCAGAATCAGAGCATTTCTTAATTTTATAAATACAAAATACTTTGCTTTTCAGATAAATCAGAATTAGAGTGTGTGGACTAGCCACTGCACTCTCATAATTTTGTTGAAGAGATTGACATTTACAATTCTCTGAAAGAGCAGACACCATAGGTAATAGTGCTGCAAAGTGGGGTAGGAACACATTATAGGCAACTTGTCAGTTTAAAAACAGAGACAATGAATCTCGTTTCTTTTGAGGTACCCTTTAGCTAAGATGCATACCTAAACTGTTATCTGGCAGAGGTCACTATTCTTCATGGTGGGGCTCCATGGAGAGCTGTGATACCCAAGAGCATGCACACTAAAGAGATTCATCTGTCACTCTGCTGTAATCTGAGTGTTGATGCTTAATCCCAGTGAGGTGCCAGTACCTAGGAGTGAGGGCTTTGGGAAGTCACGAGGTCAGTTTTTATGAGTGGAATTATCATCTTAAAGAAGAGACCAGAAAGATAGGCCATTCAAAAGATACTGAGTTTGTTGGTACTTTGATTATGGATTTACCAGCCTCCAGAACTGTGAGCAATAACTTTCTGTTGTTTATAAACTGCTTTGCTTATGGCATTTTACTGGAGAGGCCTTAAGAACAGAAGAGGTTAAGCTGCCTGGAGGGGTTGAGTAACTGAAATTCTTAGGTTCTTCTTATGTAAATTGTAGATAATATAGTTTTGGAACCAGAGGATGAAAAGTTGTATACAATATATTTAGCAAAAAAGATGTTATGAAGGAAAAACTCGGAAGTGTTTGTAAGGACGATTTCCAAGAGCTTGACTATGCAAGGTGGAGGCTGGTTAGACTTCTCTATCCATGGTCTAACCATGAAAGACCATGTTAGTTATCAGATAAACCCAGGGATGTAGGGTAATCCTAAATTCTTGGTATGGGTGGGTGGGTGGGGAAGTGAGAAGCTGTAGGCTGGTACTTAGTGGAACCAAATTTCCTAATAGTCCTTCGCTGAGTAAGACTTTTGGTATCAGTTTGTTTCATGGACCATCTAAACCCACAATCATTTATTGAAATCTGTCCTTTCAGAATTGGTCTAGGACTGAATGGAAAATTATATGACATAGCATTTGCAGCGTGGTTTTATTTGCACCCCAGTTCCAAATAAAGTAAAAATACACACACACACACACACGATCTTGATCTTTGTCATGTGTATAATATTTTGAAGTATTGCATATTGCAAAAACTATTTTAGTTTCTAATCAATTTCTCTGCCTTTTGACCATCAACACTGTGGAATATAAATTTACCTTGTGCCCTATTAATATGTACTGTCTGAGTGAAGTTACTTCTTATCCTTTTCCCTCTATAAACTGAAATAGAGTTACAATAAACATCTCTTCATTATGCTCAGCGTTAGTAAAAGAACCACTCCTCAGAAACAACCATATCAGGTCAAGACAGTTTCCAGGAGAAATCCTTTATATTATCCAGTTACATAGCACACTTCTCGAGTAAATGACATATCCTAACTTAGGGTACATCACCAGATTTAAATCAGAGAGAATCCTCTGCCAGTCAATAAGAGTACGGGTCACTGGAAGATTCCTTCGTAGAATTTTTTTCAGGACTTCATTGGATAACTCCTGTAGTTCTTCACAGATGGCCACTTGGAATTTATTCTCTTGCTCTTCCACAAGTCTTGCAAAACTTAGAGCCAGTTGAGCTTGGTTGACAATTTCCAAACTTTCTTTCACATCCTTGGAGATTTCAATATGAAGGTTGACGCACCGGAAGAAGTGAGCTTGTACAAAAATTCTTCCTGTTACGAGGGTTAGAAATGGATATACTTGGAAAATCCATTTAGATTTCCAAAGACCATTCCAGCATTCTCCAGTTTCATAGCTGTGATCCTCAATGCACGCTATCAAGAATTCCTTATTTTTGATAGTTTTTCTCAGCACATTGCAATTTCCAGCTGGATAGTGATCATTCACATAGAGTTTTAAGGCACATAGGACAACAGCTCTCAGGTATTCTGTCTCGTTCCGAATAATACCATGACTCTTGATGTCTTTCAGCTGATTTTGAAGTAGGTCAAATTTGAAAGAAAGTTTGCTTTGATGGTCAAAAAATCGGAAATCATCCATTATATTGTGGTGAGACAAGAGGACTGGATTCCCATCGATGCAGAGTGGTACATAATATTTTTGGCAGTGGAGGTGGCCTGCGCATTCACCTTGATGGTGCATAAGTTTTTCATCATGGATAAGCAGACAGAGATCATCGAAGGCATTTACAAATTCCCCTGGTGGAGCCTGTATTAACAGTCTGCGAATGACTCTTTCTTTCTCTTTCCGACTCAGAACGCTAAGTGCCATATTTGGTTATGGCAGTAGCAGAGCTTCAGAAGTAGAGTCTTCAAAAGCTGAGAAAACATTCCATGAGAGATGCTTTCCATGAAGGTGTTAATCATTCAAGTTTCACATTTCTGTGTCCCACCATGAAAACAGGTGGCCTGGCAAGCTCTAAGTCCCCTGTTGATGTCACAAAGAAAGCTTCTTTACGAAACATGGAATGCTTGATGATATCACAATGAGTGTTCAGACCCAAAGGAAAAAAATGACAGGTACCTAACAGCGTGGTGCTCAACTAACCGGAGTGATATCAATGTTGAAGATTTGTAAGAACATAGACTCCTGGACAGGCTTCTTCAAAAGTGGTGTGTCTCTCTGTGTACTGTATATTGTTTGGGACCTAGAGATGTAGCTCAGAGTTTCTACAGTGCTTGATAACATATTAGTGCTCCAGCAAATACAGTGGCAATGACTTGTGCTTAGGCCCTTAGAATAGCTCTTTAACCAGTTAGAAGCACATTGTGATGAAAAATTTGAGGGGTTTCAACAAAACAGTAAAAATAAAACAAGATATAATGGTAGCTCAAAAAATGCCAGATAGCAAGAAATGCTGCCTTTATAAACTGAAGTGAACAGAATATAAACAAGAAGCCAACAGTTTTGGGCAAGGTCAAGCTGGGACTATGTGTTGTATGATGTTTTGGTGGGATTTCAGTGTAAGTTTCAAAGAACTAAGGCAAGAAATTATGCCTTCTCTGCTTTCTCCATAGAAAAGTGGTGACGGTAACAACAGCTGATGAGTATCAAGAAATTCCTTTCCCGCATAAAGCAGCAGAACTAGTTATATATGGAACTCGTGGCAATCCATATCCAGAGACCTCTAAGAGAGGAGAAACAGCAAAATGGCACCAGCAGGTCATGACAAGAGTGAAATGAGATATCCATTTGAAGAGTTTTTCTGTTCCCTTTTCTCTTTTTTTTTTGTCCCTTTCTTTCCTTCACTCTTGCTTTCATTTGGGAAGGGGTATAGTAATGGGGACTGAACCCACTGAACTACCTCTCCTTTTTAGTTTGTATTCTGAGAAAAGGTCTCACTACGTCACCCAGGCTGGGCTGAAACTTGTAATCCTCTTGACTCAGCCTCGTAGAGTGCTGGGGGTATAGGCCTGTGCAACAGCACCCAGATAGTTTGCCCTTTTTATATTACTCTTTTCATTTTTCTTTGGAAGACTTGAATTTAAATGTCTTATTTTTAAATATTAAATTTCAACTTTCTTCCATATTTGTCCTGAGATTCTTCTGGATTTCCTTGGACTCTTCTTTCTTCTTCCTATAAGAATATGAGCTTTGCAATATTTAGTCATAGCCATTAACTTTAAAGTCTTCTTATTTGTTCTAACAATCTGAAATTGAGTAGAATTTTGAGCAAGTTTAACATATAGCTTTCTTGATTTTTTTACATTGTGGTATTATTTCATCTGAGCCTTTTGTTTCAAATTGGAGTGCTCTAATTTTTTTTTTTTTTTGAGACAGGGTCTTGCTTTGTAGTTCAGGCTGGCCCTGAGCTCACTATGTAGCCCAGGCAAGCCTGGAACTCAGCAATCCTCCTGTCTCTGCCTCCCGAGTGCTGGGATGACAGGGGCAAGCCACCACGCCCCACAATGTGGTATGTGGTGCTGATTGCTGATTGATCGTTGGTGGGTGTGAGTCACCACGCCCAGCATTGTATGTGGTTACTGGGATTGAACTCAGGACCTTGCGCTTGTGAGGCAGGCGCCAGAACCACTGAGCTAAATCTCTGGCCCATGGAGTGCTCTAATTTTTGTTTATATACCTGTTTATGTAAATATACACGATCATTTTGTTTTTTTCTTGTACCAGATATGTCCACTTATAATATTCTAAACTCTTTTTGATGTTAAAATGTTGTTTGTGGGGAGTGAATATATCAGGACAGTTGACAAAATGTAGTAATATCAATCATGGTTATTATTATTATTATTATTTTTGCTATTGAGGATCTTACTCAGGACCTTGCACTTGCCAGGCAGGTGTAGCACCACTAAGCTACATCCTGTCTCACGGCTATTACTTATTGAACACTCATAAGCAGGAGCTTCCCTGATTGATATATTATGGGCTTACTTAATGCTTCCACTTCCATAAGATTAAGTGCTGATTTGCCAACCTTCGAGGATGAGAGGTCAGGTGAGGGAATACTGGAGTGTAGCTGCTTCTTGAGTCCATGCCCTCAACACTTACTAAACACTGTAATAATGTTTGAATGAATCTTTCAAGTAATTACTTTATGTCTCAACTTTTGATGTTCACTCTTTTCCTGTATTTTTTCCTGTATATTGTACTATTTTTAGTAAAGAATAGTACTTATCTATGTTTGCTTTAAATACTACTTATAATTATTTTGCTATTTACTTTAGATACGATAAGGCTTATCCTTTACAATGAAAAAATATGGATAAACTGAAGATAAAGTATTTCTTCAAGAAATTTGAATATTTGATGAATTTCTCTGAGACTTTCCTTAACTTTTTTTTTTTTTTTTTTTTGCTTAACACATGGTTTTTGGCAAAGATTCTGGATGAATTTAAAGGTGGAAAGATTAATGTAGAAAAAACACATAAATTACTTGAAAAATTAGATATTCAGTGTAATTATGCTCATGTGAAACTTATTTTTAAGGTGAGATGATATCTACCCCCTGCTTATCCCACCCTAAGAAGAACTTAATCTAAATTAAGTAAACCTTAATGGCTGCTTGAATGCATTCTGTACAAACTACATATGAGAAATTGTGCCCTTAAGAATAAGATGAATTCATTATGCTAACTATATTTACAGTCAATTTGAAGAGATTAAGGGAGAAAGTAAAGTTTGTTGTGGATTAAAGTTGAAAAAGCACCAGGCTGTTGGTTTAGAGCAATTTCTTGAATATGAAGGAATGCTCATGTCTGATCTAGGACTGGCTGCATTCAAAATTATATACATGATTAAATGCAAAATAGATTCAAGTAAATGGGTTATAGAAGGCATATATAATGAGTAGCATGAAGTATCAACCTGAATAGTGTTGAGATGTATTACAGATATTAATAAAGCATACTTCTGGGTTTGTCTGGGTAGGTTACGGAGGTGTGGCCTTGGGGAGTATGTTTGGTGCTTCTCTCTTTCTTGTCCTGGCACTGTGCCCCTGCTCCTCTTTCTGGGCACCATGAGCTAAGCAGCTTTGCTGCACTTTGCCCTTCTGCCATAATGTTTCTGTCTTGGAACCAGCTAACTATGGCCTGAATACCCAGAAACTGAGCCAAATTAAACTTCTGTCCCTTTCAGTTGTGGGTGTCAGTAATGAGAAAGTTGACCAATTAAAAAAAAATGGAGTAGGGTATTCATATGACTATCCCTGATCATTGATTTAGAAACCTTTGGGCCTGGTTTGGAGATGCTAACTAGAGAGGTCCTGAATGCTATAAGCAAGTTAAATGGATGACTGAGGTCAGAACTCTGGAGACCAGATGCTGACAGTAATATAGACAGTAAAAGCCAGGCTCAGGAAGTTTCTGTTGGGAATGATGACTACACTGATGTAGACCAGGGGCCATGTGTTTTACATTCTGGGAGAAAATGTGTCTATATTTTTCTCATGTCCTGAGACTTTGCAGAAGGCTAAAGGTGGTGGACTAACCAATCTGGTGGAGGAAATTTCAAGAAAGCCAAATCTTCAGGCTGTGATATGAGTACAGCTGGATATTTTAAGCTGAGTGTATAGTGAATATTCAGGACAAAAGGTAGAGTAGAAAAATTTCAAAAACTTAAATTTTGTCCCAGAGAAACAATGTATAAACTTGGAGCTAAAGAGGGTGTGATCTCAGAAAATATTCTCATTATTAAAAAAAACAAGTACTTTGTTCAGAGATGATGAGAAAAATGCTTTGAAGGCATCTCAGGAATCAGCAAGATCCCACCCATCAACTGAATCCATTACAAGTTCAAAGGTACAATGTATAATAAACCTTTCATTTAAGAAGAGAGCTACTGGGACCTCCTGTTTGGAAGGGCCATCTAGGGAGTTGGCTCCCTTTGATTCATTTCTCTGTTTTCAGCCCCCCAGGAACTTGGCTGTCACAGTCTAAGGGTGGCTGGCTATTGCTTCCACTGACAACAGACCTTAGCATTACCCACATGATGTTGGTTTTACTATTATTATACAGAATACAATAGTTGTGGGTCAGAGACACTTTACTCATATTTAAAAAGAAGGCCTTGGAGGCCAGACAAAGAGCCTCCTAGACAGCAGTGTATGAAGCTGTGGAAATGAAGTTCAAGGTGCAGTGGAGATTTCAGGAAGTTGGAGATATTAAGAAAGATGAACATCTGCTCAGGAAAGCTGCAGGCCTTGAATGGAGCCAGCCCAAGAGAGAGGCCTTGTGTGCTATAGTCAACAAGGCCATGGGGTGGGGCTGTCCCAGCCCTCTGGAGTTCACATTTCACGTACCCTAGATACTGGATATGTAACTACAGAACTGAACATTTGTCCTGCTGGGCTTCAATCTAGCTGTGGTCAATTCTTTTCTATCACTTTACTGTTCTCTTTTGGAATGAGAATGTTTACTCTGTGCCATCATCTCTGTATCTTGGGATTATGTGACTTATTTTTATTTTTACAGAGTTTTATGCTAAGAGTTTGTGTGGAGCCTCAGAACAAATTTTGACCTCATTTTTTGGGAAGTGCTTGAGATCTCCAAACTGTTGATTGTTGCATTTCGGATTGAGCTCAGGATATTGAATTATGTTAGGTAGAATTATGAATTTGTTGTTTTCTTTATTTGGGGATTAAGTATGTTTTAAGAAGTTGCATCTGTTGATGAAGGTGGAATGTAATGGTTAGGGTGGTATATCAACTCAAATGGCTTAATCCCTTGAGCAGATCCCAAAGCCATTCAAAGGAATTTTGGTAGAGCACAGTTGTTGGTGTGTCTTGTGGGTCTTGGAGGCGTGCCCATTTCCCCTTCTTCTCTGGTCCAGAGCTAAGCAGCTTTGCTCTTCCAAACTCTCTGTCATAATTAAGCACAGATTTAATCCCCAGAAACTGTGAGACAAATTAAACTTCTCCTCCTTTAGTTGTGGAGTTTTGTGACATATTTTGTCTCAGTGACTAGAGAGCTGACTGGTATGGCATGGTAGAATAAACAGCCTAGAGTTAGCAGAAGAAAGGCAATAATTAAGATTAATATAGAAATAAATGAAATAGAAAATGAAACTAAGGGTTACTTTTTAGAAAAGATAAAACTAGCAATCCTTAAGAATACTAAATGAAAGAAAAAAAAGAAAGAAGGAAAGAAAGGATTCTCAAAAATTTTTTTATTTTGGAAAATTGGAAGACTTAAAAAAAGAAAATTTAAGTACTAAGAATACAAGAAATAAATGACAAATGACCCTATCAAAGCAATTTTAGAAGGAATACAGGAAAAGGCTTTCTCCCCAGTGTAATAAGGTCTGTGAAAAAAAAAAATGCAGAGAGAACCCAGCGAAGTTATGTTCATGGCAGTCTTTGGAGCTGTTACAGAGGAATTAAAAAGAGGAAGTAGTGCTTCCTCAAGGATGAGTAGGAGCTAAGAAGTTAAAAGGCAAAGGAAAGATATTCCGGAAGAAAGACGGGCATGAATCATAACAGAAGGTTGCTCTGTGTAACTAATTCAGTCCAACCTCTGTGGGAGATGCAAAGAAGGAAAGAACTAGAGCAGAAGCCATCAGTGACACCTTCAAGAAACTTAGATTCCACACAGTAGAGGTCGGGTTAGCCTTGGAGTTGAGTAAAATTCAATGAGAAGTTAAAGAGGGAGTTGAAACGTCTAGCTTTGTGTCACAAAAAGCTTTTCTCTGCCTATGTACTGTTGATATGAACAGTACTGTATCAGTATGTGAAGGTGTATGGACTTTCTATTGTTTCCTTTGCTTTCGGAATTAGCTCGTAGTCCTGGTCTTCCATGCCTGTGGATCGGGGACAGAGTAAGACAGTACGCTGAGTTCCAGGTGCTGTTGTATGCCTCACTCCTCAGACTGGAACCTCTGTTGCTCTCTGCTCACCACCTTCCTGCTTCCCCAATTATTAATTACTCTGTTCACTGTGTCCTGTCTTTCCCATCATTGCTTACTCCTTGTTTCTTTCCTTTTCCTACTTAGATCTTCTCATCTTCTGATACAACCTTGATTATATATAATTGATCAGGTGGATTATTTTAAGATTATATAATTTTAAGTTACAGGTTAGTCAGCTTTCCCATCACTGAAACATAACATCTGATGACCCACCCACAACATGCAGAAGGAAAAGATTCATTTAGTTTATGGTTTCAAGAGATCTGGTATGTGGTTGGTTGAGTGCAAGGCAGAGAAGTCTTGGTGAAGTGGTTTATGGCAGCCAGGAAGCAGAGAGCGGGAGAAGCACTTGAAAGAATGACCAGAGGATCATCTATAATAAATACCTCCATGACCCACCCAGACTCTCTTTACTGTCCTGCTGGGCATTTCCTAGTCTGATGAAATTAGCAAGTCAGGAGTAACAGTCACAGGTGCTATTATTGCTTAGAGCGTTTTGGAGATGCGATATCAGATTTGAGATCTGGTCTCTCAAGCACAGACCTAAAGCTTTTGTCCTTGAACATATCCCTGCCTCCTTCCTACTTGGCACCTTTTTCTAGTCCTGCTTCTTCAAGTTGTTACTAACAGTGCCTCTTTGAACTTACTGCATGTGCTTCATATTTGTCTGCCAGCTCAGATTGCTTCTTAAATCCACTTACATAACTTTTTCCTGGTTATTACCTAGATGTTTTCCTAAGGAAATTAAAAGTTCGTTTTCTGTTATATACTAGAGGTTCTACTATGTTGTATGCTGTATAGGAAAGTTTTTGAGAGCTGTTAGGCTGGATACTTCAAGGCAAGCAGACCAAAGATTAATCATACACATTGGTATTTACAACTACTATTTACTGTCTCTTTCCAATTCTCATAATTGTCTAAGGACGTAGGTTTTTTTTTTTTTTTTTCAGACAGGGTCTCACTTTGTAGTTCATGGTGGACCTAAACTCACTTTGTGGCCCAGGCAAGCCTCAAACTCAGCAATCCTCCTGCCTCTGCCTCCCGAGTGTTGGGATTATAGGCGTGAGCCACCACGCCTGGCTTCCTTCCCCTTCTTATACTCACTATGGTCACTGCATTTTTTTTTTTTTTTTGCTTTTTGAGACAGGGTCTCGCTTTGTAGTTCAGGCTGGCCCTGAGCTCACTATAGTGCCCAGGCAAGCCGCTGCGACCTCAGCAATCCTCCTGTCTCTGCCCTCCCAACCTCTCTGCGGTTACAGGCGTGAGCCACCACGTCCGGCATTGTGGTATGCGGTGTTCATTGTTGGTGGGCGTATCTCCACACCCAGCATTATATGTGGTTACCGGGGATCGAACTCAGGACCTTGCGCTTGTGAGACAGGCGCCGGAACCACCGAGCTAACCCTCTGGCCCAGTCACTGCATTTTAAGAAATGATAATATACTAACCTTTCCTAACTTTAGCATCGTTCCTCACAGTCTTATGTTTCTCTTTAATTACCTGGGTAAGTTTCATTTTGGAGTATAAATTGTTGTATTCATATTGCATAATATGCTAAAATTTATTTTGTGCATTTTTGATACTCACATTGTGGCCCTACCAGTCATTTTTTTTTAAGTAGGATAATGACAGACAGAAACAAGGAAAAATCACAATAGAAGAATTTAGATCAATTTATCGGATCATTGTACACAGAGAAGAAATTATTGAGATTTTCAATGCATATTCTGAAAATCGGAGAATTGTTTTTGAAAGTAATTTGATTCAGTTTCTAAAACAAGAACAATATGCAATTGAGACAGATAAAAATACTGCTTTTGAGATTATTCAGACATATGAGCCCATTGATGAAGGTATGTTTCCCTTTCAAACTTTTAGCAGAATACTTATGTGCAAAGCATTTTTTATGAATTATGGTTACCAAATTTAAATTCTTGGATTGGTCGGCTTTATTCTAAGAAAAATAAGTGAAATACTGACATTTTATTTTTGTAATTTTACAAAAGCATATCAAGTATTTAGAAAGATACAATGTGTGATCATTACATTCTTTCACATTTTACTGTTTAGCTCTCTTCTTATCCATTTCCATGTGTTTCTGAATTGTCAAGAATTGAATTAGGTGTGAAAGTAAGCTCAGGATCAAAATGCATCCTGATCTCATGAATAAGATAACAACCCAGTTAGAGGCAGTGTCTATTTTTATGGGCGAAGTTGTTTCACATGTAGATGAAAATTAACCAAGTTAAATGAAAACAAATGTAGGAAGGGAGTGTATTACAAAGTCAGTAATTTTTCTTTTAAACAAACGATTGCCTGGAGCTGTATGTCAGCTTTCTTTTTGTTACTGTAGGAAATACCCGAGATAGTAAGCTTATAAGAGGAAAGATTTACTTCACAGTTTTTCATGGTCTGTGACTGATGGGTCCAGTTGCTTTGACTCATGGCAGGCAGCATATTATGGCAGGAGTGGGTAAGGTAAGGAGGAAGCAGCTCACCTCTTAGCACTGGGGCAAGAGAGAGAGAGAGAGAGAGAGAGACAGACAGACAGACAGACAGACAGACAGACAGACAGACAGAGAAGAGGAGAGAGGAGAGGTGAGGTCCCAATATCCTGTTGAACACATTCCCAGTGACCTAAGACTTTTTTTACTTTTCCTTCTTTTTTAAGCTTTTAAAATTTATTTTTATGTTTCTGTTTATTTTTAGCTGACACATAAAACATTAAAGTTGTATGTATTTATGGTGTATGATGTAATGTCTGGTACATGTATGCATTGTGTGATATTTAAAACAGGTTAAGCATTTATCTCCTCAAACATTTATCATTTCTTTATGTTGAAAACTTTCAAATTCCTTTTTTCCAGCTTTTTGAGATGTATAACAAATTTTTTTTTTTTTTTTTTTTTTGAGACAGGGTCTTGCTTTGTAGTTCAGGCCGGCCCTGAGCTCACTGTGTAGCCCAGGCAAGCCTCGAACTCAGCAATCCTCCTGCCTCTGCCTCCCAAGTGCTGGGATTACAGGCATGAACCACTATGCCCCGGCACTGTGGTATGTGGTATTGATTGCTGGTGGGCTTGAGTCACCACGCCCAGCACTGTATGTGGTTATCGGGGATTGAACTCAGCGCTTGTGAGGCAGGCGCTGGAGCCACTGAGCTAAATCTCTGGCCCAACAAATTATTTTTAACTCTAATCACCAGTGTGATGTGCAATAGCACATTTTATTGTGCTGGGGCTTGAACCCAGCACAATAAAATCCTCCCACAGACTATGCATACAGCTACCATTGAGCTACATCTCTAGCCTGCATCGTTTCCCAGCCCTCATTTCCTTCATTTTAAATACATAGACATTTTGTTTACATTAAATGACCATGTATACTAATGACCATCAAATATTTTAGAATCTTTGCTCTATCAGTGTCTAAAACATTTATACCGATTTCTAAATAACAAAGTCAATATAATAAAATATTTACATAATAGTATGAAAGATACTGTTGAAGCACAATGATTAACTGAAAAGAAATTAACTGGCAGAATAGCTCCCAATATTTGCTTAACAAAGAGGGAGTAAAAGTCCAGGTTCTGCCTTAGGAAGTTGGGTTAGATTTCCAGGGTTTAACATATGATCATGTCAGTTCTACAGAGACCAAACACATTCCTTCATTGAATCACACATTTACAAATATCCAAGTAGCCATTTGCAAAAACCAAGTAGAATTCTAGGGTCTGAGGATACAGTGGAGAAGCCGACAGGGAGGGATGCAAAGAGACTGACATCAGTAAATATATAAAAGAGCAATTTTAGAGAGTGTGAAGTGCTATATAAAAATAAAGAATGTGATAGCAATTCATATTCACTTGAGAGTTCAGGAGAATCCTGTCTGAGGCTGTGAACTTGGAGTTGAAACTTAAATGGCAGGAAAGAACAAGTTGCGTGATGTAGGGAAGTATCAGAGGTCCAGGGGAGAGATGGACCTGACCCGAGTTGAAGAAGTCAAACAACAGGAAAAGGACAGTGTGCTTAGATCCTGGAGAATGAAGGGAAGAAAATTTGGTGAGAGAAGCAGATGTCAAAGCAAGTAGAGGCTTGTAGGCCAGAAATAAGATTTTGGCTTCATGTCAGTGTCAGGAAAAGATTTTGGACAGTTGTAAGCACTGTAGTGACAGGACAGACTGCACTGCTAGTAAGAGGTGGGCTGAGCTCATTTTGCAGATTTGCAGCCAGACAGAGCTCGTATCAAAGTAGAAAGCAGCTGCATTATGGAGCATACCTGGGAAGTTCATCTGATTTTTTTTTTTTAAATGAGAAGTTTTTCTCTAAGGAAGTGGAGACATCATTTACAGTCTGGGGGAAGCTCTTTTGTCATTGTATCCTAGAAACAGCTATCTTTACAGATGAGCACTTAAACTCTTATTTTGGTGAATATTGAAAAAATGTCATTGGCCTGGCTGGTAAATTCAGTGCCACAGAAGGAGATTGGTATAGCAACACTGACACTTTGGCATAGTGTTTGCATTTTTAGTGCAACGTTACATTGCTCGTCCATTTCATCCATTTGAGCTTTCATTTGCCCTAAACTCTCTCACAGAGCTAAGACTTTGCATTTCATTATGTGATCCTTGATCATTTCAGTCTTGTTAAAGCCAATTTGAATCACAGTTTTATAGTCCCAAATGCTGCCAAGCTCCTCAGTTTTGTGACATTGGTATGGAACATGTACAAGTGACATTTTTAAAAATCCATGAGATGCATCCTCATTTCAGTCAATGTTTTTGAGGTCACAAAATTGTTTTGTTTTCCATCCTATTGTGAAAGATATATATGTAAACAAATAACTACTACTTGCCCAGGGAGAAGAATAAACTAATGCAAATCACTGTTACTATACACGATGTGTTTTTTCCATGTGCTCCCATATTCTTAAATTTACATGGTTTTGAAATAGAGGATCTGTGCACCTATAAAATTTTAAATGCATTTTTCTAGCTTTTATTTTTAAATCAAAATAATAAGAGCATGTGAATGCTGGCTTTTATAATGTCATAAACATTTACTTAGGTCACCATACTTTTTTTTTTTTTTGAGACAGGGTCTCGCTATGTAGTTCAGGCTGGCCCTGAGCTCACTGTGTAGCCCAGGCAAGCCTCGAACTCAGCAATCCACCTGTCTCTGCCTCCCGAGTGCTGAGATTACAGGCGTGAGCCACCATGCCTGGCAGGTCACCATACTTTTGATACATTATTTTTAATGGTAATGCCATATTTCAAGCTTTAATTTGCCCTTTCCCTGTATTTAGTTTGTTTTTATATATGCATATTTGCACCATAATACATGTTATGGTATATTTGCATTTATCCTACAGAAGAAAAGATTTAAATGCTCAATAGAATAGATAAGTGATAGTGTGCTTTTAACAATAGACTACTACACAGCAAAGGAAATGAACCATATATAACTATATACAACTGTTGGAATAAATCTGAGAAACATAGTGTAGGAAAGGATGTCAGGTATTAAAGATATGTACTGTATGAGTGCCCACGTAAAGTACAAAAGCTGGAGAAAACTAGCCTACGTGTTTAGCAGCCAGACTAGTACATATTTGTGGGCAGAGAAGAGACTTGAAGTTAGTAGATGGCTTCAGAGGAGGAGCTTTAATGTCCTGTTTACTGTTGTGGTTGTTAACCCGGTGTATAGCTTGGGGAATTTCATTAATCTATGATGTATATGTTTTTAAAATGGAAAAATATCTGAAATAATAAAATTATATTTTCTTGAATGTAGATGTGGAAGAACTAAAGATATTCAATAGATGAATTTGTTTCTAAAGAGAAATTATAAATATTAATTCTAAATGTTCATTTTAGAAATCTGCTTTACTGCTAAGTCTGCAGGTGAAATATAATTTTTCTATTACTAATGATATTTCTGCATTCTTTTAATTTTGTTTTTTCTAGTCAAGAAAGCACATCAGATGTCACGGGAAGGCTTTATAAGATACATATATTCATCTGAGTGTCTACTATTTAAACGGGAGTGCACAAAAGTTTATCAAGATATGACTTATCCATTAAAAGATTATTTTATTTCATCTTCACACAACACATATCTGGCATCTGGTCAATTAGTGGGACCAAGTGACATTTGGGGATATATTAGGTATTTATTTTTACTTTTAAGTCTGTTATTTAAAAATGGTCAATAAGATAAATTCTACTGGAAACTTCTGGTGGTGTCTACTTCAGTAATGCAGAGAAAAATATCAGGCTATGCATAAGGAATGGAAATCTTTATTTCCATCTATCTTGATGACCCAACTTTTGTATCAACTGACAACATAATTTACTGCATAAAATAATATTATATATTCTTATTCAAATCCTGTTTGCTGATCTCCATGATTATAGCACCTCTGGTGACTGTAACAAAATGACTTCTCCTATCATATGTAATTAACTGTGTACCTACTACATTTTATGGTTAAAATTAACATAACATTAGAACAAAAAGCTAACACATAAATGGAGTAAATTGTGTCATATGGCATTCAGTGGATAATGATTTTTGTAGATTTATACGTCAAGTAATTTACACAGATTAAAGATAATTCCTGCTGCATCCTCCATTTATACTTAGAGATAATGCTGGGCCTCAGGTTAGTCAGGCAGCAGAGATACGGTAGCCAGCAAGATTAACAAAGCCACTTCTCTGTGTACAGATTTTAGAAAGTGTTGTTATGAAAGGCTCCTCATCCTGAGTCAGGCAAAGATCTGGTCAGAAAAACACGTTGGACAGAAGCAATGATAAAAGCTTGGCTGGTTTTAACAAGAGAAAGTCAAGAAATGTGGCTAGGAACTAGCAAATAATGAATGAGGGCAGATGAGTGTGAAGAGGTCGACAGAGTCAGCTAGGTGGGTCTGAATGAGAGTGATTGCACTGGGAAAGCACTGGAGGGACTTTTCCCCAACAGAGTGTCACAGTGTGTCTTTGGAGGAGAGAAGGGGTAAGAGTGGAGGTCAGAGATGACTCGGGCAGTTACTGTAGCAATCCTGGTGTTGATTATCACGTAGACAGTGAACTCATGAGGAAGAAGCTGCCATGATAGGTAGTTGAGTTGGAGATATTCTGAGGAGGCAGAGCCAACAAAGGTTGCCAAGGGGTTTGAAGAAAGATTTGAAGGGTAGAGGAGAATAAGGCTTTGACCCAATAATCAACTACACAAGGCTATTGCTGACTAAAATTGTAAAGACTCAGAGAGAAGCTCATTGTAGGGTACAAGGAAAAAGCAAGGAATCTGTTGTTAACACAGAACTTGGTTGGAGGTCCAACTAGTTATCAAAGAGCTGGGTCAGACAGTCAGTGTGGTACATGTCTCTGGAATGCAGAAGGAATACCCAGATTGGAACAACAGAATTGGAATCATCAGCATGTAGCCAACATTTCAAGTTATGTGTTTGCAAGATAGGCAGGTTACCCCTTGAGCTAAATCCCCAGCCCTAAAATTAGGTGTTTGACTCAAATCATTTAAGGAGAAAAATCATAGATAAGAAAGATATAATTCCATGACAATATCAGACATACAAATAAAAATTACTGGTTCTCCAGTTTAAAATCTAAGTAAATACATAAATCTTCAAATTCAAATATGTGGTCTTTTTTTTTTTTTTTTTTGAGACAGGGTCTCGCTTTGTAGTTCAGGCTGGCCCTGAGCTCACTATGTAGCCCAGGTGAACCTTGAACTCAGCAATCCTCCTGTCTCTGCCTCCCGAGTGCTGGGATCACAGGTGTGAGCCACCATGCCCAGCACTGTGGTATGTGGTATTGATTGCTGGTGAGCGTGAGCGACCACGCCCAGCATTGTGTGTGGTTATTGGGGATTGAACTCAGGACCTTGCGCTTGCGAGGCAGGAGCCGGAACCACTGAGCTAACTCTCCAGCCCCACAAAATGTGCTCTTTTGTAAAATTTATTTTATCTTTATTGGTACATTGTATATACATATCATGATCACACTCAATACTGGGAGTTTTATCAGTATATGTCACAATTCTCATTTTTTCCCATTCCGCCAACCATCCCACAACCCCCTACCCTCTAAATACATGTTTTGTTTCCCTTTTTTATTACCATCACATTTTTTCTTTACTCCTCATTACTCACTCCACCACATTTCCCTTTGAATATTTTCTATTTCACAATATCCATCATGCATTCTAGAACTCATTAACATCTTCAGTTTCTCATAACAGAGAACAGAAACAATATTTACACATCTGTGCCCTATTTTTTCCACTTTTGAGTATGTCCTGTAGGTACGTCCAATTTGAGTATAAATAACTCAAACTTACCATTCTTTTAGGCAGAGTAATTCTCCATTTTATAGAAAAAACACATCTTTATCTAGTCTCCAGTTGATGGGCATTTGGGTTGTTTCAGGATTTGGCCATCACAAACTGAGCTGCTATGAACATGGGTGCACATATGTCACTATGATATGTGATTCTTTTAATTCTTTTGTTTGTATTCCTAGCAGGGTAACAGCAGGGTCAAATGAGACCTCTAATCTTAGTTTTTTCAGGAATCCCACACTGACTTCCATAGCGGTTGTAGCAACCTCCCTTCCCACCAACAATGGAGAAGGGTTTCTTTTTCTCTGCAGCCTTGCCAGCATTTGTTGCTGTCTAACTTCGAGATAGCAGCCACTCTTTGTGGAGTGAGATGAAATCTTGTGTTGTTTTCATCTTTATCTCTCAAATGACCAGCGATGTTGAGCATTTCTTCATATGCTTCTTGGCAGCTTTTACTTCTTCTCTGAAAAGTGTCTTCATTTCAGCTGCCCACTTTTGAATTGGAGCTTTAAATTTGGGGGGACTGATTTTTAAGCTCTTTATATATTCTAGATAGGCCTTTGTCTGAGAGACAGCTGATAAAGATTCTTTCCTAATTTGTTGGTTGTCTTTTTCTCTGCTGGTGGTCTCCTTTGCTGTGCAGAAGCTTTTTAATAAAAAGAGATCCCGTTTGTTGATTTCTTCTGCTAGACCTTGTGCTATAGTGGTTTTGTTCATAAAATCTACCCTAAGCCAGTGTCTCCAAGAATTTTACCTAACCTGTTTTGCAGCAGGTTTACTGTTTCTGTTTTTACATTTAAGTCTTGAATCCACTTTGGTTTTAGTTTTGTACATGGTCACAGAGATAGGTCTAGCTTTAGTCTTTGGGAACTTAAAACCCAGTTTCAAAAATGTGTTTTTTTAGAATTCTGTGAAGACATTCTAATTTGTAGAAATAATTGCATTGCAGACATTTTATTCATATTTTATTATTCTGATTTTTAAAAGAAAAAATATATGTTTAAAAGCAAATCTACTTAGAAATATGGAAAATTTTATATCTTAATTCTGAGAAAATGGTCTATTCAACTGCAAAACTAAATTTAATTGTATTTCTTCTCCTGCTTCTTTACCCACTTTTTGAAGGAATGTCTTTCAAAATTTCACTGCTAATGAGAAGTGGTGTAATGGCATGTTTAAGCAACAGCGTTTAAATTTCTGGTACTCATATTTCTTCTGTCTCCTTCATTTGTTAATAAGCAAAAGATACAGTCTCTTCATATCGTTATTTCTCCATTTTTAAAAGAGGAAAACTGATATCATATCCCATGTGGCATTCAACATTTTAATCCACCTTCTCAGAATTTTTTATTGCCAGTTAAAGTTTAAAAGCAGGGGCCAGAGGGTTGGCTCAGTGGTTCCGGCGCCTGCCTCGCAAGCTGTAAGGACCTGAGTTCGATCCCCGGTTACCACATATAATGCTGGGCGTGGTGGATCACGCCTGTAATCCCAGCACTCGGGAGACAGAGACAGGAGGATTGCTGAGTTCGCGGCGGCTTGCCTGGGCACCATAGTGAGCTCAGGGCCAGCCTGAACTACAAAGCGAGACCCTGTCTCCAAAAAGAAAAAAAAAAAAAAAGTTTAAAAGCAAACCAAAAAAGTATTATTCACACAGTACAAAAATTTACCATTAGTAATAATTAGTTGTATACTCTACTACTTTATAGGGAGTATTTAAGGAAAATTTTAATGATAAACAGATGAAATAAAGATAATAGTAGAAATTTCACACCACAAATTCCTGTACAAATTGTAGGATGTTTGCAGAAATTGACTTATCACTTCGCTAGCAGTCAAAACCAAGAGAGAAGTGGGATTATTTATAAGATATATGATAACCATAATAAAGAAAAAGGGTCAATTGGAAGATATAAGCCATGTCTTTGCTGTATAAGAATTAGGTCTATTCATTTTCCAAAGGAGATTCAGAGTGACTTAAGAGTGAGTGAACTCAAAACCAGAACCATCTTTTACACGAGTCTGAATATAACTGGTTGGCATGACATAGGACAATGTTTTTAAATATTTTTGCTGAGAGCCAAACCATGTAGTCTGAATATGCAGTTTTGGGAGGATTGGCTTGACCTGTGAGTAAAGTAACACATTGTGGAGAAGCAATGAGAATCAGTATCACTTATGAAAAGATTTTCCTCCCTAAGTTTTTGACAGCTCTCCTCTCAGCTACAGCAGAGAGCTCAAGATTGTGCTTTGGCAGCAGCCCAGTGCCCTCATACTTGGTACTGATGAAGAGGACAAGACAATTTACTTTGCTAATCAACTGAGAGCTGGGCAAAGCATGGATCCTCTCTTGGAAATTAAGAAACTTTACAAAGAATTATTGTGTCTTTTCCAATTTTAAATCTAAATGCTACATTAAAAACCACAAGCCAAGAAGTATGTTTATTTAGAATACTACAAAAATAGTCCACATCAAGACTCATACCCAAAGTCAGGTGTCTATGTTATTTGTCCATAGAAAAATTAATGTATCAGATCAGTTGTTTAGATGTGTGTTCTAGGTAAATTTTTTCAACACAGCATCGAGTGATAACAAACCTCTGAAATGTAGTATGTGGATCACAACATGCCTGAATAAAGCAGCATGCACTGAAAAAATAAGAACTTTATAACCTCAAAGTAATTTATTAATAATTTAATTATATATTTTGTCTTTGTGAAGCCTCCCAGACAGGTAAGACTCACCAATTTCCTTTCTTTCTTTCTAATACCCTACCTTCTCAACTTCTTTCCATCTTTTGTCTCTGTTATTCTGCAGGGAATACAAGGGAGTTCCTTCTGAACTCAGCACACTGATTTGGCTCTGTCATTCTTTTATTTTTCCTCAGCCACATTCTTTTTTTTCTTTCTTTTCTTTTCTTTCTCTTTTTTTTTTTTTTTTTTTGAGACAGGGTCTTGCTTTGTAGTTCAGGCTGGCCCTGAGCTCACTATGTAGCCCAGGCAAGCCGCCGCGAACTCAGCAATCCTTCTGTCTCTGCCTCCCAAGTGCTGGGATTACAGGCGTGAGCCACCATGCCCAGCACTGTGGTTTGTGGTATTGATTGCTGGTGGGCATGGGTCACCATGCCCAGCATTGTATGTGGTTACTGGGATCGAACTCAGGACCTTGCGCTTGGGAGGCAGGCTAAATCTCCGGCCCCTCAGCCACATTCTTAAGCACTCGTTGTCATCTCCCTAGGAAGGGACTAAATAATATTGCCTAAGAAGTAATAGATCTAATAGGTACATTTTCTTGTATGGTCTTTTGGTACTTAACTGCTTCTGTTTAGAAAAATTACTAATTTATATAAGCACTGGGGACCCCAGAGTGTCATCACTTAAGGCAGGCTTTCTCAAGCTCTTCATGTGTTATGTTAGGTGGTTTTTGTTGTTGTTGTAAAGATGTGCCTTGATATTCAGGAGTGTTTACCAACATCATTAGGCTTTACCTGCCAGATACTGTTGTCTAATCTTCCCAGTACCCACAGCAACCAAAGATATGTCTACAGACACTGCCAAACTTCACCAGGGAGACAGGTCATCCCAACTGAGAATGAGTGTTTTAGAGACAGTGGGCTCATCAGTATGCCCCTTGGATAAGAGGTGTTTGTTTTTTTATTTTTAATTTTTTAAAGGGAAAATAGCTGTGTGTACAGCCAGACCTCTTCTAAAGAAGTCTTCCTAGTGGATGAATGCAGTTCCATGGCAGTTCCTGTCATCTCAAGTTGGCCCTCATTTGATTCAGGTTTCTCTTTTCCAAGAAAGAGTTTCAGGCATTCAATTTTATCTGCTGTCTGCTTTTCTTCTTACACCTTATAGTTTCCAATCTTTCCGAACATAAACTTAATAAATATTTAGTAATAGTCAATTGTGTGTCAGGCAGTTTTTATGAGATTGAGATTTCCTGCTCTTTTGGAATTTAGAAGTAAGAATTAGGCAGAGTTTGCATGATTCTGTGCATAGGACTTGTCAGTTCTTTGTATGGGTGGTGTGAGCATGTAGTCCTCATGTATTAGTTCTGTGGTAGGGTGTGGTCACAGAGATCAAGAAGAAAGG
The DNA here is from genome assembly GCA_004025085.1 of Thryonomys swinderianus. Taxonomy (NCBI): domain Eukaryota; kingdom Metazoa; phylum Chordata; class Mammalia; order Rodentia; family Thryonomyidae; genus Thryonomys; species Thryonomys swinderianus. Next base: position 41,969 of record PVIC010005728.1, read on the forward strand.
TGTGCTCAACGGAGTACAGCTCTGTGAAATTAAAATAAAAATCCTACTGCTATGCATATATTTTCAGGAGTCAACAGAACATTTTTAATAAATATTATCAATACAATTTAGAGAACTCTGACAAAAAAGAACCTGTGTTATAATGGCATATGATAAGCTTCTCTGTGTTGGCTGTGGAGATTTTGAGAGTTGTTTATGTGCAGTCGTTAATACTAAGTCAGTGTAAAATATGAGGAGATAAAGGTACCTATTGAAACATTCTGTCACTCCTCTCTTTCAGTAAAAACACTGAAAATTCATGTAAAACCAGAAGGCACAAATGAGTATAAGCCTAAAATGGAATTTATGTCTAGGACAAGAGACAGATTTATTTGACAAATGTAGAATCAAACTCAGTTTTATATATTAGCTAACGTGGAAATACATTTTTCTCAGTTCAGATAAATCTGTGAATTTGGTGTAATCTGATGTAGTTCCTAATTTTCTCCCAGTAAAATTATCAGTCAAATAGACATATATTAAAGTATTCATGTTTTCTTTTCATAAATTTCAATTTCCCCTGGATCTTACTCGGATGTGAATTAAGAGGCAGTGTGACACAAAAGTCAAAAAGATAAAGAAGGTTTACTAAGCCTCTCTAGACCTCTGTCCTCTTTCTATCCAGCATTTTTCTTCAGGTACTATATTCTCTCTCTCTCTCTCTCTCTCTCTCTCTCTCTCTCTCTCTCTCTCTCTCTCTCTCTGTCTGTCTGTCTCTGTCTCTGTCTCTGTCTCTGTCTCTCTCTCTCTCCCTTCTCCTCTCCCTCTCCCTCTCTGAATCCCTACCCTTCTCTTCTCAAATGTATTCTACGTTCCAGACCTTGAGATGAGAAAAGAGTCAGACAAATTTTGAAATAGAGCATTTTATTAGCCTGAAATTCCTTTGAATGTTATTTCATCCCAATTATGCTGCATTGAACAGTAAGTATCACCCTAGCCAAAATTATTTTGTAGCAACAGCTATGGAGGTAGGCAGCTTTCTGCTTCCTTCACACTAGGCTTTGAAGAGTAATGATGAATGGAAAATTTGACTAGAAAGGAGCAAGTGCCCTGTCTTACTTCACTAGTAGTTTGTTCTTCCTTTGTGAGGTTATAAATTTAAGCTAGAGACTGAAATCTTGCCTTTATGCATTAATTTATGTATTTTTCTGAACAGTCACAAACAGTCTTGAATATTTTGACTCTATGGTATGTATTGTTATCAATCTATTTTGCCAGTGCCCTTTTGAAAGGATGCCGGTGTCTGGAAATTGACTGCTGGGATGGATTACAAAGTGAGCCTGTTGTATACCATGGTTATACACTCACCAGCAAGCTTCTTTTTAAAACTGTTATCCAAGAAATACACAAATATGCATTCGTGGTATGTGGCTATCTTTCAGAAGTTGTATTTATTTAAAAAGAATCTACTTTAATTTACTTTCTTCAAAATCCAGAAATTCTTGGCCTTGGTTTAAATGAGTGATCTTATTTGTTTGTTTGTTTGCTTATTTATTTCTTTATTGAGACAAGGTCTTGCTGTGTGGTTCAGCCTGGCCTTGAACTCACTATGTAGCCCAGTCTGGCCTTCAACTCATGGCAATTCTCTTGCCTGAGCCTCCTGAGGGATGGGATTACAGGAGTGTGTCCTCACCCCTGATTTAGACCAGTGTTATTTAAAGTTGTGGGTTATGGCACACTAGTGGACAGGAAAGTCCATGTGGCATATACCTAAAAATACATATATCAAAATTATACTCAGGCAGTAAGGTACATGCTGTTTTATGAAACTTCTTGCTAAATCTTGTATATGTGTGTCTGTGTGTGGATACCCATATGTATGTGTATTGTGATGTAATGTAATATATGTTTTTTTGCTATAGGTTGTGGCAAAAAGTTTTAAAAATATCAATCAGAATAATATTAAACATTCTCTAATAATCAGCTGTTTTTTCAAAACAAAAATCAAATGTGTCAACAATGCATTAACAAAGTTGTTGACATTATTTATGACTATAATTTCAGTAACAAAGAATATTCACAAGTTTCTGGATCTGAAATTTGTTATTCAACTGATTAAAGTTACAGGTTTAAAGACATAGTCCTTTATATAACTAAATTTATCTTATAAATCCTACTTATAAATTGGATGGATATTAGCAAACCCTTAATTTTAAGGAGTTTTCAAACTTAAGGAGTTTTTGGTCCCATTCATAAAGTTGGCTAATGACATTTTCAGGTGCTTCAAATTGTTTTTCTGAAGTTAATATACTTGACTTTTTTCCTGTAGTACAGTTGAAGTGATTTAAGAAAATCTTCCCCAGTACTTACTGTGTATATAATACACTTACAAATCTACAAACTCAAAGTTCTGACCCCGTTAGTAATTATATAATCTACCATTAAAATGTAAAAACCACACACTGATGTCTATTGGTCTACTATATACTAATATAGAGTTTAAAATATTCTCAAGATACAAATTTCTTATAAGGAATTTCTCTGTCAATACAGAAGCATTACAGCAGGACATCGATTCTCTAATTTCTGAGTACTTCTAAATCCGTATCTGTTCTTCCAACTCTACCTTGAATCACGGTCTGTTATGTGCAGTCCCATGGCGACACCTCTGCTTGGCCATCGAACTGGCACATATGTATTTGAGGTCAGACTCTGATATTCCTCTTCCTGTCAGTCCTGCTCTTTGGTCTGATTTCTCAAGCAATGTGTTTTGATTATAGGACTTGAAATGAAAAATAGAAAATTAGCATTTCCCTTGACTTATCAGTGTTAAGATTTTCCTTAGTATTTAAAAATATTTACATATGTATCTGGACCATGGATGTGGCTTGGTTCTGCTGCGCCTGCCTCATACGGGCAAGGTCTTGAGTTCAATCCCTGGTACCACACACACATAAAAATCTATCCATCTGTCTGTCTGCCTGTCTGCCTGCCTGCCTGCCTATCTGTCTGTCTGTCTGCATGTATAAAAATAAAATATGTAATTTTTTGCAATGTATTAGCATTCTTATACTTTAATCTACATATGAGCAATCAATTTAAACAGAAGAATCACTTTAGCTCATGATTGTTAAGTTTCTATCTGTGGTAGATTGACCCTATTGCTGTTGGGCCCACACTGAGGCAGTATTTCATGCCAGGGAAGAAACAAGGTCCAGAGCCTTCATAATGAGCTGCTTCCTATGACCAGAAAACCTCAGCATTTCCCTGGCTTGCCAAAATTGCTAAACTGAGACTGATCCTTTCACACAAAGGCTGCTGGTGAACATTTGACAACCAAACTACAGCATGGAACTTGTTTTTCTGCATAACATAGAAAACTACGGTATTATAGATGATTTTCTATAGCAGTATTTACAATTCTACCTTTTTTTTTGTGGTGCCAGGGATTGAACTCACGATTTTCCCCTTGCAAGACAGACAGCAACACCACAGAGCTAAATCCCTGGCCCCAGTTTTACCTTCTTAATGGGCCTACATAATTTATTTATATGAATATGATGGATGCTCTAGGTTTTTTTCAGTATTTTTTGGTACAGATACTAATAATTTCCCTTATTGTTAAATGGCAAGGTATTTTTAGAATCTGTAATATTTTTGTGAAGGCTGAACATGAAAAGTGATTTTTAAATTAAGTATATTAATTGCATTAGATTATTTAAAAGTTTTGATAGTAACCATAGCAATGGTTAATTTTTCAGACATCTCAGTACCCGGTGATTCTCTCTTTGGAAAATCACTGCTCCACTTCCCAACAGGAAGTGATGGCTGACATTTTGCAGACTACTTTTGGAGATTCCCTGCTTTCTGATTTACTTGATGATTTTCCAGACAGCCTACCTTCACCTGAGGTACTACTTTACTTGAGGAGCTTGGAGATAAATGAAACACAACAAAGTATCACGGTTGCATAGGTCCATGAGATGAGCTTAAAGACCCACAAAAATGCTTAACTTTGATTATTTAGTGAGGTGAATCTTTGTCATGTGTGTTGCTTAGGAAATGTTCTCCTGGGTATGTAGGTGAGTAAAGAACATATAAAGGAAATATACATACATATATATGTAAATATATATATATATGTAAATCCCACATTTGTCATATCATGGGTCCATAATTACAAGATTATTAATATTAGGAACCAGGACAATTGTTATGCTTTATAGGCAAAAGTCTAAGAAAGAGGCAAAACATCCAGACTATAAACAGAAACTACATCCAATATTTTGACACTCGGGGAACAGGTTTACCTGTTTCAAATCCGATCTATTTATTGTCTCTATTGCTCGAACCTCTCTCTATTTTAATTTGAGCATATTCAAGTACTTACTTGAAAACAGCCACACCTCTGCCATCAAGATGTCATTTCTTTCTCTAGCTGTAGGTTTATTATATCAAGTCGTAGTCTGAATTTCCATTTCCTTGTCTCTTTGTAACTCACCTCATCTGGCTTGCTCTTCTGCCTGTTCCATAGGAAGTTTCTCATTGTGTCCATTAAAAACCTTCCTGCAGATACAATTTCAGCCTTCACCTGCCTTTTTCCCTTGGCAACATTCTGTCTTTGTGCTCCTTTTTGCTTTCCTTGGTATACTTTCTTCCATCACACCAAGTTCTTTAGGCTTTTTTTTTTTTTTATTCTTTTCTGGTTAGTCCTCCGTTTCCTTTGCTGACCTATTACCCTAAATTCTGTCAGGTGATAAAACAATCTATTTTTTTTTTGCAATAGCATATAATAACCAATACTTCAGTTTTGACATACCTTCAGCTGTGGTAGTAGAGCAATGTTTTTGTAATACTAGAATATTTATCTTTATATTAGTTGCCTTTTTATTTAAAAATGAAAGTGTTGTTAGCCTAGTGACAAGAAGTATAGGGCTCATAATAGTACTGAGACAGACACAGCAAATTATTTAACAAGTGAGAAAAACATAATGGTTTTCTTATCTTTAATAATGTCCACCTACCAAATGTATTCTATGATGACAGAAAACAGTATTAAAGAACTTATGTGAAATGCTGGGAAGTTATCATGAAAGATTAAATGTCAGGATCATGGTCTAATTCTGAAAATTGTAACTTCTGCTACATATGGCCTTTTTTAAAAAAGCATAGCAATACATAGTTATTGAAGTTTCAACTTTCATACTAAAGTAAGGAGATGGTTTTTGATAAATAAATGTGGAATTAGAGATAAAATCTTTTTGCTTATATTCCATTCTTCATTATGTAAAAAAGAGTGACATCTCAAGACTTGTTACAGAGGCCTAATTCTAGCTAGATACTTAGACATGTATTTGTTAAATGAATAAAGTTTTGAAAAGGGCAGAAAATGAAGTCAGAAGCTTCATATTCAGATCTGTGACCTGATGGCAATAAATTTCTCCATGTCCCTGGAGGTATGGGCAGAAAATACTATTAAGCTGCTAATGCTTGCATGTAACATGTTGTAACAAGTTGAAACTGATGAGGCTTTTGTGTGTAAACCTTTGATGTATGCTGAACTCCATGCTAGACATCGATAGGTATTTTTATATACCTGACCTCACTGAGTAGTTTCCATATTGGCTAAGAGAGCAATGACCTAAAGTATTTACTACCAGAAGTTGTAGCATTCTAATTTTAATAATGTAACATACACACACACACACACACACACACATTTCACTTCCTTGTCCTAGAGACACAGTACCCAACAATCACAATTTAAAGGAGGACAATTGAATTTGGCTCATGGTTTTGGGATATCCAGTCCATGGCCAGCTAGCTCCAAAGCAGGGAATATCTTGGAAGAAGGATGTAGCAAGGCAAACCTGCTCAGGCTAAGAAGCAGGGCAGTGAATGGCATCAGAGGAGAAGAGCCAGGGACCAGAGATAGTACACAAGATCCCACCTCCATGCTCCACCCAGACACACACAGAAGTGTGCTTTACTAGTCCTTTGGGCAGCTCCCAGGCCAACAAGTTGGCACAACCAAACTTATACTATTCAGATTTTTTAAACAGCAGAAAGTTCTAAATGTAAGAAAGGATATATAGTAAATCCCAGTCATAACAGGTATTTTTGGCAGTGAATTATAGTTGATGCTGTGCTATCACTGTATAAACAGGGTTAGAAAAAGGGAAGCCTTATGTATCTCACTACTGCAGACTGCAGGAAAGCATGGTGAAGTGCTTTTTAATGATGATTCCAATGCAAATTTCCTAAGTGTGTAATCGTACCTGTCCTTCAAATTGTTCCTACAGGCACTAAAATTCAAAATCTTAATAAAAAATAAGAAAATAGGAACTTTAATGGAAACCCGTGAGAGGATAGGCTCTGATAAGCATGGTAAGGTTGGGGTGTGGGAAGAAGAAGAGGGAGAAACAGAGGAGGACGAGGAGAAACCGAAAACCCTAAAAACGTATGGTAGTGTGTTGTCAAGAGATAGTCAAGGAAGAGAAACAGAGAAAATGAAGAACCTTGGAGGAATGTTTTTTCCCAAGAACAGAAAGGTGAGATGAAACTTTATGAAAATCTTACAAGTAATTGAAAATGTGCTGATTTTCTTGTTGGTGGAGAACTGAACATATTCTGGAGAGAAGAATCTTTTCCTCTTAAGGTCTCAAGTCTGTCATTTAAAATTTACTTTGAAAAAAATGACTGTGGAAAAGAAAATGTAAAAGTTGTCTGTTTTCCTGTACCAGGTGCTACTAATTTTTTTTGGTATAATTGGCAGTTATGATCCCTTATGCACTAAGCATGATGAAGATATAAATGATATCATTTTTGTGTCCTCAAGTAGAGACAGATAAGAGACTAGTGTTTAAAATACATGGCACTATAATGTATCTATAACTGTGTAAGTAGGTCACTAGCTTGTGTGATTCAAGTAAAATGAAAATTAATTCATTTATCCCGATGAAAAACACTTAGAGAAAAGAATTTAATTTGAAAGATAGCTAGGTATATAGCATATCAAACAAGGTCAATAGAATGTCACTTCTTCTCCAGCTTTGAGCTCTTCTCTGTGTTAGTCCAAGTCTGTCACCAAAATTCTGCTTTATGTCTTGTCAAATTCAAATGCAGGAGAGTGCTTATCTATTTCTCAGTGAAGTAGAAAACAATGTTTTCCCATATACTATGATTTATGTATCTAGACAGCTTTGAACTAATTATTGATGATGGGGAATAAATGATGTTGAATCGTGGGCTCAGGCTATATGGTCATTATGTGAATGCATGAATCCACAAGCAGGGGCTCTTCACAAAACAAAACAGGAAGTGTCTAACAAAAGTGCAGAGGAAACAGATGCCAAGTATAAAGAGCAAATATGTCCTATATGATAAAAGTGATCTCAGCTGGTTGTTTTGGTAATACATATACCAAAGTGTTGCATAAAACTAGAAATATATTTATTCATGGCTGAAATTCCTAAATTTGTAAAATTCATGAAAATAAGCTGAAATTGTTCACATTTGTTATCCTTAATGTGTACTACATTAATTGAGATTATAAACTCGAGCCTGCTTAAACTATCATTAAATATTATAGTTACAAAGTAATCACATTGACTTATCCAAATAGTTTTTGAGAAAATAAACTCGTGAAAAGAATAAGAATGTTTTCTTTATTGGAAATGGGATTTTTCAAGTAATGTGAAAATGTGAAATTACTGCATCTTGTTTTTAGGTCAGGAAGCTAAAAATAGCTTTGGCTTTATCTGATCTTGTCATTTATACTAAAGCTGAAAAATTCAGGAGTTTTCAGTACTCAAGACAGTATCAGCAATTTAATGAAAATAATTCTATTGGGGAGACACAAGCCCTCAAACTTTCCAAGTTGAAAGGTAAAATCTTATGATTCAAATAGATGAAGTATTTAAATCAGTAATAGTCCCTGCTGAGGTGTTAAGATGGGTCAGTGATATTTATAAAGTGTATATTCTCATAAAATCTCAACGTATTTAACATATCTTAAAAAGGCATTACATGCTTTAAGTTTTATTTCACAGTTTAGCCATTTGTTGTCTTCTTTAGGTCATGACATTGTGGTTGAGCTTGTCTAGGGTGGATACTTTAGCCCTTGGGGCTACAGGGAGCATTTGGGGTGGCAGGACATTTGGGGTTCCTTAGAGGCAGCTGAACCAACTTCAAAGGCATTGGGCTTTGTCTGAGGGGAAACATGGGCTGGGGAAGATTCCATCTCAGAAGCAGCCTGAAAGACTTCGGGCAAGAAGGAAACCCAGAGGCTTATGGGAGTGAAAACTGAGACAGCAAGAACTCTGGATTCAGTGGGCACCTAAGGGCTAATGTGAGACATGCAGGTTCTATGACTGTGAGAAGGAGGGAGAGGAAATGGCACACAAGGGTGGAGCACTAATGTGTGGATTGCCACCTCCAGTGGCCATACTATTCTGTGTCATCTTCTTTTTTTCTGTTTAATTCCGAGTGTGAGGATGTTCTGTTTGGTAACACCAAAGATGACACACACCTGGGCAAAGAGAATGGGAAGCAGACTGCATTGGCTTCTTGAACTCACAGGACAAAGAATGCCCCAGACTGTAAAAGGGGTGGGAAACTATTTTACTGGATGGGAATTATTCTAAAAATAATTGCAATCATTTACCATTTTGTGTAGAAACACTAGAGCAAGAAAATCAGCATCTGCCCTTGACTTGAGAAAAGCTGTTTAGAAATACAGGCTGACATGTTCACTGGGGAAGCTCTGAGGTCCAAGGGCTTTGAAATATCCTTCCCCTTGTATTCTCAAGTTGCCTATTACAATAATCCTGGATATTTTAAGGGCCTTTTAAGAAATAAATGAAAACCAAACCAAATGACAACTGTGGATTAGGATTAAAAAAATCAGTTCAACAAATCTGGATTACAATTAAATAATGAAACAGGGTTCAGTAGTATAGAGTAAAATGGAGTGGAATAGAACAAAGTGAAGTAAGAATAGAATAAAATAGAATAGGAATATAGTACTGTTTTAAAAAATAAGTGTATGTATGAGCAAGTGTGTTTGGTTGAGGTACAAAATGCATTTGATGCTGTGGTATGGCAAGAGAGTTTGAAAGACCTGGTTTACTAACTGATCTCTGTCCCTTCAAACTGTTGGGTAGCTCTTGCTGCTCTTAAGGACAAGATTTCTGGCCATGAGAAAGAACTATGATTCTCTCAATCTCATCAGATTAAATACTTAGATTTTTTTTTTGCAAAAGGATAGAGAACTATTGAATAGAGCCATAAAATATAGCATCACCATTTTTTGCAGAGTATAGAGTATTTTTATTGTACCAAAGTCATTAATAAATAATTAATGATGTTGGCAATGTTTGAACTGCAAAGATACCTAGTATTATTGCAACCATAAAAACCTCATTAAAACAAATGTGGTCGATGAATGTTATTGAAATAGAATAATTCTCACATTATTTTAGTAAGGAAAAATTGGCAATTTGTAAAAGGGAATAAGCAATATGACTCAATTTAAAAAATTATCATATAGATAGAAAAGAAGGAAAAGATACATACCAAGCAGGTTTCAGTGGTTCTTAATTGAGTGATGAGATTGTCTACAGTTTTCTTTTTTTTTTCATTTGACTTCCATCCCTAAAATGAACATGAACTGCATTTGTAATAACAAATCATGTTTAATTTACTTTCTAACAACAAGTCTTAGAAGTCACAAAACTGTATTAAGTTATGGAATCTCAGTCATCCTTCATATATGACTTTGTAGATGGGAAACATTAGGACTGGAAGAGCATCTCTGTTGCCTACAGTCAGATATCTCTTAGGACTAGATAAGGGAATGTGACACTCCCATACATATTTGTACCTGCATGGCTTCAAGGGGCATATAACTTTTAAAATTGGATACTGATGAAATGAACAGTAATTTTAACATTGACGATGCCTCCTAAACATAGTCTTCGTGTGGAGAGAGGAAATAATTCTAATCTAGTTCTCCTCACTGATATCCTGTGTACAGGAAGCAGAGAGGGGGAGGGGGAGGAGCCAGGAAGCTCACACTCTTCTTGACCTGCCTGTCCCAACCAGGCTCAGCTTGCAAAGCAAGTCAGCTGTAATGCCCCGAGATCCACTCAGCCTGAGTACAGGAGGATCTTGGGGGACATCTAGGTATCAAGCAGAACAGTATGTTTCAAATTTCAATGAAATACAGATTAGTAGATATATAAAAAGCACATTTAAAAACTCAGGTTAAATATATACATGTTTGTATGTATATGTACAGTATATGTATATAGATATTAGTAAGGAAGGCACTAAAAATAGGTATTCAGAGGTAGATAATTTTTGTTGAAGGGGCTGTAATAAATTTAATGAATTTAAGGGGAAGATGCTGGAGCAGGGTCTGTGGGAAATGAATCAATTAATTTGGGAATCTTATTTAACCCTGTGAATTTGGGAAATGTTCAATGAAATTAATTTCACTAGATTCCTATGGTTCCATTTGGCTTTCATATGATTGGATCCTAATATAAAAATCAAAGTTCCAAAAAAAAGAAAAAAAAAGTAGGTGAAGTACTTTTTAAAACAGAAAGTATTTAATTAGAATTTTATATATAATAGTGAGTTACACTATAAACATAAAGGCATGAGATTCACTTGATTTTTATTAGTTATAAATATTTTTTCAAAACAAATAACGTTAGTGAAACTTACAGAATTATATAGAGAAGTGACAGCTTAGTTTATTTTAAATCAGTCTCATATGGTGGTCCTTCATAACATTTTAATAATTTTGTTTCTCCCCTTCCTTCCTCTTTTCTCTCTCTCCTTCCTTCCCTCCCTCCCTCTCTCTTTTCCTTCATGTTTTTAGTCCATGAATTTATTTTTCACACAAGGAAGTTCATCACCAGAATATATCCCAAGGCAATGAGAACAGACTCTTCTAACTTTAATCCTCAAGAATTTTGGAACATAGGTTGTCAAATGGGTATGTTACATAAAACACTGGATCGTTTGCAACAGTGTGTTAAAAATGAGTTCATTTTATGAATCATCAAATAAGCCCTTAGTAAAGTTTTTTTGGCCTTAACTGTTTTGTGTTCAGGCGGTCAATGTGGGATCACTGGCTCAAGAGTTTCTTTCATCCAGAGATGTTTTAGAGGAGATGAATCTAGGTGGAGGTGAGGGGAGGGAGGTTCAGCTCAGGAAGCATTGTTGTGGGACATGTGTGGTAGAAGAGGGGAACCAGGAAACCAAAATGAGCAGAAGACTCTGAAGGTTAAATTATTATTATTTTATTATTTGCAATACTGGGGATCAAACTCAGGCACTCGTCCATCCAAGATTGGAGTGGTACCACTTGAGCTAAATCCCCAGCCTGGAGGTTAAATTATTTTGCTTGAAAGTTGAGCTCAAGGGCTCTTCAAATCAAGGAATCTCTATTATTTATTTTTTATTAATTTTTATCTTTATTGGTATATTGTATATACACATCATGGTCACACTCAACACTGAGGAATTTGTACCAGTATATGACATAATTTATCATTTTTTCCCATTTCCCTATATACCCCACAACCCCACTCCCTAAATACATAAATTTTGTTTCCCTTTTTATTACCATCACGTTTTTTTCGTTTTTTAAAAAATCGAATTCTTTATTGGTACATTTTATATACAGCTCACAATCACACTCAACATTGGGGAATTGGTACCAGTATATGACATGAGTTAATTCTCATTTTTAGCCATATACCCTACCACCCCATAACCCCCCACCCCCTATATATATGTTCTTTCTTTTTCTTTCCAAATCATATTTATTTTTCCCCTCATCACATTGTTTCTTTACCCCTCATTTCTCACTCCTCCACCACATTTTCCTTTGAACTCATTAACATCTTCAGTTTCTCACAACAGAGAGTAGATATGATATTTACACATCTGTGACCTATTTATTTCATTTATGAGTATATCCTAAGGTAATCCATTTGAATATAAATAAATAATATAAATAAATAATATAAATAAACTTATTCTTTAAGGCAGAGTAGTACTCCATTTTATTAAAAAAACCACATCTTCTTTATCCAGTCTCAAGTTGATGGGCATTTGGGTTGTTTCCAAGACTGAGCTATCACAAACTGAGCTGCTATGGACATGGGTGCACATGTGTCACTATGATATGATTCTTTTAATTCTTTTGTGTATATTCCTAGCAGGGCAATAACAGGGTCCAGTGGAACCTCTAATCCTAGTTTTCTGAGGAATGGCCACACTGACTTCCGTAGAGGTTGTAGCAGTCTCCATTCCCACCAATGGTGGAGAAGGGTTCCTTTTTGTCCACAGCCTCAGCAGCATTTATTTTTTGCATGAACTTCTAGATTCAGGCTTGAAAATAGACAGAGTCATGCAGCTTGGTTATGCTTTCTCACAGGCTCTCTGGATTCCTACTTGCACAGCTGGTCCAGGACTGGCACTAACTGACTGGTGTCTAGTGAACCCTTTCTTCTATTACTTTGCTATACAAGGCCTCTAGGCTTGAGTACAGTGGGGTACGAGGCCTTGGGGGAGGCATATTCTGAGATATCGCCACCCTTGAACAACTGTTTTTATGTCTGTTTCTCACTTTCTCTTCAAATGACAGCAGCATCTTCCGGATTTGAAAGCTTTGATATAGTTGGTATCTTTGTGTCCTAAATTTAATAAACTAATTTTCTGTTTTTTTTTTATTTCTTGAATGTTATCTGACACATGTGCTGTTCTTCTGGAATCCAAACTATGTACTACTTGTTATTCAAATTTATACAGTAATTTAACATAGATTAGTCTTCACAACTCACCAACATGCATTAATATAGATGCAGCAGGAGGAAAACTAATTACAAATCAAGAAATATGAGGCTGATGCTTCTTGTAAAAAGACAAAATCTGTGATTAGATTTTAGTAACTTATTTCACCCTATTTCTTTGTCTTCCTCTTTTCTAATAATATCCAAATACTTTCTTCTCACAGTGGCCTTAAATTTCCAGACCCCTGGTCTGCCTATGGATTTGCAAAATGGGAAGTTTTTGGATAATGGTGGTTCTGGATATATTTTGAAACCACAGTTTCTAAGAGATACTAAATCAGAATTTAACCCAAATGACTCAATAAAAGACAATGATCCGATTGCAATTACAATAAGGGTAAGATTAATGATGTCATCTAGTTTTCCTTGGTTATTATATCAATTATATAGTGTACGGTACTCTTTTAAATTCCACTGATTTGCCCTACTGACTTGAAAATATCCGTTAATCTTTCAGGAGCTACAAATATGTGGCTTTTCAGCATCTTTCCATATCTGAAAAATGTCTTTCTATTGTATTTTTACATGAAGGCTTATCTGCCCGTTAATATAAATATTGAGCCAAAAGCTTCTTCTCTCAAGGAAGTATTTTCTTTTCAATAAGATCTAGAACTAGACTTTTGTAGTTTAGGATTTTTTTCCTCCCTTATGTCTGTGAACATTATTTCATTCCTTGGAAAGGAAAAAATATCCCCATGTTTTCTTCTTTTACCTGTTTTCTATGTTTAATTTATGTTGACTTTAGAGCATTTCCTTTTCTTCTGCATTTTAGAAGAACCTTTAACATTTGCTCTCTATAGTCTCTGTTTAATTGTGGATGCAAATTTTTTTACTCTGTTATTTAACCCCTCCCTCATTGTCATTTATCTAAAAATAATTTCTTTTTATTAGTCATCACTAAGTCTCTCCATACCATATTGCTCTCTCATTTTTCTCCTTTTTTTTTACTATAAACTGTATAATTTCATTGAAAACAAAAGCGGTTGTCTGAAATTTATTGTTTCCATTAGCACAGATTTTTCAAAACCTCCTTCCTGTTCTCCTGTAACCTAAGTGCCATTTTTGTTCTTTAAAATGTCACTGAATCTTTTGAAAATGTGTAGCTTCATTTTCTCCCCACTTACTGTGAGCAGCTGTAATTGTTCCTATTATTTGCAAATAAATTAGGTGGCCTCTCCACTCTCTATTTTGCATTTAGACAGTTGCTCCTCAGACCATAGGAACCATCTCAGAACCTGTCCCGGGAATTTGGGTCCATGCAGGTCTTGCTTGGCTGTGTCTCTGGCCATTACTTAATTAAGCTCTGTTGCATTTTGCTGGCTGCTGAGAGCTTTCTGATCTTCTGTGTGTGGCCGGCCAAGTCCAGGAAAACCGGGGGTCTTTGGGTCTTCTCTCACCACTCCTCCCCCCAGCTCCGCCCTCCACTGTCTGAATAGTACAGGGCACAGGAGACCACTCTACTACTCCAGGCCCGTCTTGGACTGAGAAGTGTGTGAACTGATTCCAGAAATGACTGTGGTGAGATACTACAAAAGAGGTGGACGAAACCAAAATGATGTGGACCCTGGCAGCAGACACTGCCAGTGAAGCGTGGACCTGACATTTCTCCTGGCTGTTAAAGACTTCAGGACATTTTCTAGGAGACTTAATAGTGGAGAGGGGCAAAGTGATACCACAGTGGGGGGCAGCCGGAAGACTGATTTGTTGATACTCTTTTTAGGATCTGGCAAAATATTGACCACTGAGATTATTTTGTAGTATTCTTAAAAGATGACACTGTTTTTTAAAAGTAGTAGATTTAGTTGAGAAGAAGTGAGCTGGCCACTTGTGAGATCCTTTCCCACACCACACTCCTTCCCATGTGCTCCTGGGACTACCCTGTGCTCTCCCTCCCTCCCTCCCTCCCTCCCTCCCTCCCT